>PVJI01018473.1:0-33286 GCA_004026765.1 Micronycteris hirsuta | reverse complement strand
GGGGGGGAAAGTGGGACAACTGTAACAGCATAATCAATAAAATATAGTTTAAAAAAAAAAAAAAGAACTCTGTAGTAGCGCCCTCTATCCCTCCACCTCACTCCCCTTTCCCTTTCTCACTTATACCTGGAAGGTAGAGGCAGAACCACCTTGACTCTACTGGTCAGCCAAGTCAAATACAGAAAAAGCCAGAACAGGCCATCCTAGACCTCAAAGGAAAGAACGTGATGTCTGCCTGGCGCCTGACCTTTGAGGAGAAAGCAGAACAGAGCTCTTTGCGGCAGTTGCAAGTGAGGAGTTGGGGCCTAACCTTGTCGGCCTTCCTTTTGCCCTCTTTTCTTTCACAAAGGGATGGGGCTCCTGACCTTTCCCAGGACCGGACCACCGCCTCCGGCTTCCCCACCTCCTTTCCTTTGGAGACGTGCCTGGCTGCCGCAGGAGCACAAGTCTAAAACGCGAACAGCTCAGAATACCGGCAATTTTTTGGTAACTCATGGCAGCAGAACTTAGCCCAAAGTGATGTGAGGCTACTTACAGTCTTTATTTATTCACACATTTACTACAAAAATATCAATTACCAATGTGACTGTGTTTAAGGTTCAGCCCCAAATCTTCCGGCACGGGTGAAATGAAACATATTCTATCACACATCTAAAATCTAAAAGTTTCTGAGTTCCAAACTACATCTGGCCCCAAAAAGTTCTGGGTAAGGGATTATATGACCTTTTATGCGCCTTTTCCCTGCATCTTCCTCTTTCTAGTGAAGTGCAGAAGTTCATAGGCACGGGAGCCCCAGGCTGGGTTCAAATTCTGTCTCTGATAACCGTTGTGCGTGGCCTTGCTCAATTTCCCTCACCTCTCTGTGCCTCAGTGTTCTCGTTTGAGAAATGGGAATAATAATAGTGCCTACCTCAGGGCTGTTATGAAGATTGCAGTGAGTTTATCTATATAAAGTGCTTAGAGTGATTTCTTGCACCAGTAAGCACCTTAGGTTTACTATTACCATCATCCTGTGTCCTTCACCCCTACCTACAAGTGTGACCTAATATCCCCATGATGAAAGCCCCGCCCTTGACTCTGTCTCCCCATAGTAACCCTCTCGGTCTCCTTCCATGTTCTGTCTTAAAGAGAATACCACCCTTTCTCAGTTTCATTTACTCTCCAACCTCCTGTAATTTGGTTAGTCATCTCATTATTCAGCTCTACAATAACTGCTCTCCTGAAGGTCCGGTGCTGCTTAGTGTTTACTCTGCTTGATATTCCTGTAACATACGATGTTTCTACAGAACAAGCAGACTCTCCTCCTACCTTCTCTCCTTCTAGCTCTTCCCAGACTTGCTTGTGAAAGGGTGACCGTCCCCAGGATTCCGCCCTTGTCCTTTTACACCTGAGCTCCTTAGAAACTCTCATCCAGTGTCTGTCCTTCTGTGACTGGCTTATTTCATGCAGTATAATGTCCTCAGGGTCCTACAGGACTACACTGATATAACGAATCTGAAATCACCAAATTCATAGAATCAAAGAGCGGAATGATGGTTGCCTAGGGCGGGGGCAGGGGGAGATGAGGGGTCACTTCTCAGCAGGCACAGAGTTTCTTTTCCATTCAGCAAGATGAATAAGTTCCAGAGATCTGCTGGGCAACACTGTACCCGTGGTCACCAATAATGGATTGCACCCGTAAAACACGTAAAACATAGGAAGGTGGCTCTCTAATATTCTTACCACAATAAAAATAAAATTAAAAAATAATTAAGATAACACTAATAGTTTAAAAAGTTAAAAAAAAACTGGCATTGTGTAATGGGCAACTAGGTGTGTGGTAATATTTTCTTAAAATTTTCTGTAAGGAAAAGCAGTTTCTGAAAAAGAATTCCCAATAATCATATTTTAAAATTAAAAAAGAGCATATTATGGTTTAAGTGAAAGTTACTTTCTTTTGAATACTTTTAAAACAAATTGTTGTGTAGCTCAGTAACATAATGAGCACATAATAGAGTTAACCTTTTAAAAGTCACTTCTGCCAGTGTGCCAGTAAATATAGACAATTAGCTGTGTTGCTGCCTTATAAAGTTGCCCGCTCATTCCACATTGTTTTTCTAATGTTCTTTCATGCACTATTGCATTTTATAAAAATTTCAAAGTTTTGTCAAAAAGTGTAACTATATTGATTTACTTTAGTTCTATTTACTTTTAATCATATCACCAGTGAATCACATTTTAATTTTTTTATTGTTGTTCAGGTATAGTTGTCTCCATTTTCCTGCCGCCACTTTCCTCACTCACCCACCTCCACCTTCCACCCTCAGTCCTACCCCCTTTGGCTTTGTCCATGGGTCCTTTATACATGTTCCTTGATGACCCTTCCCCTTCTTTCCCCCATTATCTGCCCCCCCACTCTGGTTACTGTCAGTTTGTTCTTTATTTCAATGTCTCTGATTATATTTTGCTTGCTTGTTTGTTTTCTTGATTAGGCTACATTTATAGGTGAGGTCATATGGTATTTGTCTTTGACCACCTGTCTTATTTCACTTAGCATAATGCTCTCCAGTTCCATCCATGCTGTCACAAACGGTAGGTGCTCCTTCTTTCTTTCTTTTTTTTTTAAGATTTTATTTATTTATTATTAGAGAGAGAGAGGAAGGAGGGAGACAGAGAAGGAGAGAAACAGCAATGTATGGTTGCTCCTCACACGGCCCTCACTGGGGGACCTGGCCTGCAACCCTGGCATGTGCCCTGACTGGGAATCAAACCGGGACCCTTTGGTTCCCAGCCCGCGCTCAATCCACTGAGCTATACCAGCCAGGGCCCAGAGCTCTTTCTTTCTTTATGCTGCGTAGTGTTCCATTGTGTAAATGTACCACAGCTTTTTGATCCACTCATTTACTGGTGGGCACTTAGGTTGCTTCCAGCACTTGGCTATTGTAAATTGTGCTGCTATGAACATTAGGGTACATCTTTTGAATTGGTGTTTCAGGTGAATCACATTTTTTAAATGTTTATGTTCAGCTTTAATAGATATTGCTAAAGTGTTTGTACAGATTTACACTCCCACCAGTAGTGTATGGAAATTCCAGTGTCTCTACAACCTTGTCCTTTCTCCACATCACTGCTTTTCTTTCATTTTAGCCATTCTCATGGATGGGTATTGGTATTGCATCTTGGTTTTGATTTATAGCCCTGATGAATGTTATTGCTCACTGGGTTATGTTCATTGGCCATTTAGATCGCCTCGGTGAATCACATTGAAAAGGCATTCTAAAATGTAATCCTTTATTCTTGTGCTAAACTAATCATTCCTTTACCAAATCATAAGGAAGTGTTTTAAGTACCCAAGTGTAAATGAAATGGAAGTTTGTGATGTAAACCTCCTTCTAGTACAAAATCTGGATAAACCAAACAACAACAACAACAAATCTCCAATTTAAAGCTATCACCTGGATCATAATGACCTCTGACCAGGGAAGGAGAATATCACGTGCCAAAGATTGTAAACTGGCTACTGTGCCCTTGGAATTGCTGGGCTACGAAGTTTGAGTTGTGGGGTCAATTGAGAATAACAGGAAGAGGACTAAATTAACAGCAGACAAGAATTTCAAATAATTTGACCTCTGCCTAAAATAACTATGGGAATAGGGCAAAATGGTTAATTGTAAGTCCTTTGATTAAATTGCTTTTGCATGTATTACTTCTGCTGATGTCATAATAACCCTGTGAGTAAATAGGGTAGACACTATCACCTTCATTTTACAAATGAGCAAAGGCTTAAAGAGGGTAACCAACCTGCCTTCACAGTCTGAGATATAAGCGGGTTTTACCATGGCACCGTTTGGCTTAACCTCTTTGGGCTTCACTTCTTAAAAACAAAAGAGATATATTTTAGAACAGTTTTAGATCTGTCTTCATTGTCTCCTTTTAAGTTATTTTTATATATTTTACAGTATTTGTACTTTCTTTTTCATTCCTAATACAAATACGTATTATGTTTTATCCCTTCTTTTTCCTGATCAATCTTGCTGTAATGTTTGTCTGTTTTACTAATTTTTTTCCAAAGAACCAGCTTTTAGATTAGTTGATCAACTTCTAAAAATGATGGTACAATGTTTATTGCCTAAAAGAAATATTCATTAGAATACTTAGTCATATATAGTAAATTAGAGGAAAAAGTATTTCTTTAATGACCCTGAAAAGTCCCCTGGAAAATGTGAATTAAGATTTTTTTCCTATGTAGGTTTTACAGGGAGAATCTTAACAGATACACCTGACTGAAGGTACATTAAGTGTTTTTTTTTTTTCTCATGAACGTGTTTACATAGGATTTATTAGATAGGCACCATGGTGACAAACGTTGTTGCTACAAAGATCAGCACACGGGCCCTGTCTCCTAGGAGTTGTCAAGACAATGAAAATTTATAGTTCCTCTTCACTGTCGACGCTACTCTGTTATGAGTCGAGGGTTTTATTAACCAGTCCTCATGACACTGGGCGCTGGCTTCCTGGGGGAGTAAGCACCTGGCCTGGACCTCGCAGCCAGGTCAGGGACCTTGTGTTTCATCCCCTAAAGCTCCGTCTTCGGACTGGACCACACATGTGGCCTAAGGAGTGATATCTGCTCTGCCCTTCCAGAGTTTGAGGGAACGTTGTTCAGTGGTCTGGCATCACCTCTATTTACTTGGCTTCAACTGGGATAGATATAATCCTACTTCTTGATTAAAGGATTTTCAGGCCTTAACCTATGGGTCATGGTGTTTGCGGGGTTACTTCCACTCATAGAGTGACTTGTTGGGGGGAAATGTTTACTAATCCTTAATTTGGGATTAAAACGATACACCCATGAGAGATGGGTCTATAAAATTCTGAATGGGATTAAAAAATTATCTGAATGGGAAAAATGCAATAAGCGAACATGTCTAAACTATCTAGCAGATTCAATTATTTCAGTCCAAAAGTCACTGGGAGATCTGTTCTATAGCAAGGTTCCCCAGCCCTCCAGCAGGATGGAGCTTGCAGCCTTGAACAGGAGAGAAAACAATGTCAGGGATGGTCCTCCTCAGAGCCCTAGAGGATCCACCTGTCTGGGAGTGCTAGTGTCCCCAGGAGGAAACCAGATGGTCTGAGCTTAAGGGTCAGACCAGAGAGAATGGTTGGCTATTAGCAGCCAGTCCATGACTTTAAGGGTCTCCCGCCTGAGTCACATGATGATAAATAACAAATATCTTTCTGTTGGGTGTCAGAGTCTGGAATGGGGCAGCAGTAGTTTGTGTCTAGGGGATTTAAAGGAAAATAAATGAGAAAACATATATGAAAAGCCAGCCAAAGTGCCTGAAAAAAAATGACCTTCAATAGATTCCTTCTCCACTTCCTCCTCCTCTTTTTCTCATCCTTAACAGCCCCCTGGACTTGTCAATACAAGTGCTGAAGGTTTCATTGAACGGTTAATGCTGCTGGACTCTTTAACATGCTCTAATGGCCACAATTTCATCGGAAGAGAGCAGGGTTGGCAACCAAACTGAGGCTAATGGACTTGATCGTAGAATTCCTACACCAAGTAGGAGGCATAAAATGACTTGGAGACCTGGTCATAGTTCCTGCAGTTATTAGTCATGGTGTGTTAGTGGAACACAATATCAAAAAGTTATTTCCTAAATGCTTTCCAGAGACCTGGTTCTTCACAGAGAGTTTTGGCCAATTGCAATGACAGGGAGAAACTAGAGTATCAGGAAGGAGAGAATTTAAGCTTTAAGTTTCATTTTGTTTTGAGTCAGATGTACTTTAAAAGTAAACCTTCACCTGATCCTAATTTTCATTTCAGTTCCATAGACTGATGATTTGAATGTTGGGGATAGAGTTCTCAGAATCTGTTTATGTGGTATAAATACAGAAATCATCTGGTTCTGAGTATTAGAATCAGTATTTCGATATAAACACAAAGCCTCTCTAAGTCACATGTTATTTTTTGAAGCATAGAAATTGGACTCTGCAAACAACCTAAATCCCTTTGCTTGAGAAACTTTAAATAAGCATCAGGTTTTCTTGCCATTAAGGTCTGCGCTGCATCTAGAAAGCTTCTTGGAAAAGGAGCTCTGGGAGACTCTGATCCCGGAGCCTGGCTCACATCAGGTGGCTGCAGCCCTGAGACCTCTGAGGGGAACCTCTTCTCTCTCGCTGTACAGCCTCCAATGTCACTCCTATACATTTCATTTCAAAAATCAGTTTTAAAAGGTAGCTCTTAAAAATGTGAGGCTGGCAAAGAAGTTGGATAGTTGAAGGTGGAAAGGATAGAAAATTCTGTTTTGTGGTAAAGAGGAACAAAAGAAGGGGAAGTAATCATTGTCAATTTGAAATGTTATATTAAATTTCTACCACGCAGTTTTCAAGACTGGCAAAAATTTCAGTTTATCTTATTGAAATGCAGTTCCAGTGTCAGATGTGTGTTAGAAACCCAGCACAGGAAAGTCACCTCCTAAAATTTTAATAGCACAAAAGACTAGAACAGCAAGGACATAAGGAAGTAAACAGAGCATAGGCATTGAGAGTCGGTGGAATCCGAGGGCACTTGGGGGTTAGAGAGGTAAGCTAACAAGGGAATTGAATTTGGGCAGTACCTCGCTTTCACCCACACTGCAAGTCTCAACTAGTTCTAATGTTCTGCTAACATTCTGTGAGTTTATAGGGTGGTAAGTTTGGATGGTGGAGGAAAGGGACAGGCATCAGGTATGGCTGGAAGGACCCCGGTAGAGCTCTGAGTAACCCAAGGGCAGCTTGAAGGCACCATATAGGGAGGGGAGGGAAAGCACAAAGGGAAACCTGCCCCACTTTACAATTTAAGCCTGGCACTACAGAGTGTTATTTCTCAAAGTGTGGCCCCAGGACAGCTTGCATCCAAATTACCTGTGGGCCTATCAAAACCCAAGTCTCCAGATGACACCCAAAATCAGTGGGATCAGAATACTAGTAATGGGGCCAGAGATTATGCATTTCAAACAAACAGCCTAGGTAATTCTTAGCCACGGTCTTGTTTCGATAAGATAAACTGAAATTTTTGCCAGTCTTCAAAATGCGTGGTAGAAATTTAATATAACATTTCAAATTGACAATGACTACTTCCACCAAAGAGGAAGTCAAGAGTACATAAGAAAGGAACCTGTAAACACAATACATAAAAGTGGCCACTGTTCAGGCCTCTGCAGACCACAGGTCAAGATCCCCTCTGCAGTTGCCTTCAGTCACTGGGAAATTTCAAACACAGACCTTATGGAGAATCTCTAGTGTATAAGAGAAAGAAGGGAAGAGTGGCAAAATGCTGAATAAGTAGATAGCATGCCATTTACTGGGACAGACTGGCCAGGGCCAGTTTCGCGTGTCTCCATTCCCATCTTGAAATCCATAGTCTCCAGACGAAGCTGACTGCATTTCCCCAAGTACACCATGATTTCCCTTGCCTACACCCTTGCACTTGTTCCCTCTGCATAGAATGTCCTTTACCCCGGGGCACATTTCTATTTGTCATTTACATCTTAGTTCAAGCATCACTTCCTCCAGGAAGCCTGACCACCCTGGATTCCATTTGTACAATTCTCTATAATAGCACTTAACGCCCTCCACTTGTCTTTCCCATTAGCCCATGTATTTTTCAGGATCATTTATCTCTTCAATTCAACACAGAGCTTAGTTCATAAAAGATGCTCGGTACATGTTCTTTAAATTAAAAATTGACTTAATGTCTTGATGACCTAAAACATATTTCTTAACCTGCATATTCCAGGAGTCTGAATATTTTCACTTCACCTTGCTGCTGCTTAATGGAATGTAAGGTTCCATTTGAAGCAGCTGAGAATTTCAGTTTAGTAAGTGAAATCAGTCAGTTATGCAATAGTATGCATTAATGCCACCCGTGGTTTTCCAAAGATGAGACACAGAATAAGGAAGAGGTGACACGGGTAATTTTGACACAGAGTGTTTAGGGTTAAATTGGTTCTGAGTAGGATGCTGAGAAGGCGTGGAGGGTAGGAGAGGTGCTACACACGGACGGGGGTAAGCGGTGGTGCTGGGATGAAGGGAGGAGAATGCGAACTGCGCATCTCAGAATTTTGCCTAAAAGAACCCTCCTGTCAGAATGGAGGGAGAAAACTCTCCTCACGTCACACCGTGGCCTCCTCAGGGTTCCTAAGCACAGAACTCAAACTGCTCCTAGTTCTGCTACAATAATCAGGCTTTGGGGGCCTGGCCTGAGACTCTGACTAGCTTGTGGAAAAATGCACTCAAAAGCTCCCCAAACAGATTTGCAAACACACTTGGAATCTAACCAACTGAGAAACTGAATAAGGCCTAGATTAGATTTTGCAAATCAATTTAGTAACCAAAGCAGATTATATTTGTGAAGAAAACGACCAGGACTCTAGAGAGACAGCTGAAGACATTGTATGAGACAGAAACTGCATTCCTTAAACAAACAAAGAGTAATAAAATAACCACATTTTCTGAACTCAAAAGCAGACACACAATCTTATAAGTCATGTAACGTATGAGTGTGCCATTCCAGAGAATTGGTAGCATGACCAATATAAGACGAGGGAGACTCAAGTTGTGCCGAACGCAAGCAAGATTGAACAGACAAGAAAATGTGGGTGGTTTCTTCAAGCCAACCACCAGTGACAAAACTCAATAACAAATATCTATTGATCATTTATGTGTGCGTTACACTTAGTCATATAAGAGGTGTTTAATAAATATCATTTAATTAACTAGTTAATTAATTAATGAGCATCTACGATGTGTCTGGTGGTATACTGGAGTTGGAGAATAGTCCTAAGACACACATGGACTTTGGACCACAGCATAGATGGATGTGCTGGGAGTCATACTGGATCCAATGAGAGTCTTGCATAAAGTTTGTTTTGTCATAAAAAGCATTCCCAGGATGTTGATACGTTCTAGAAACAGTACCTACAATTACTGGAACATGTTTATGGAAGCAGAGAGGGCGGTTGACAATGGCAGATACAAACTCTGAAAAAACAAAGTCATTGACATTCCACTGTGAACCCTCAAGAGCCCTTGAGTGGAAAAAAAAATTACTTGCACAGGGAGCAATTGCCTGCTCTCTGATGTCTAAAAAGAATAGACCAAGTTCATATTTTTTCCTTCTCTTTTGGCTAAAGCACACAGAAAACTGATGCTTCATTGAATTTCCAGGAAAAAAATGTATTATTTTCGGTAAAAATTCATTTTTCACCTGAAGGAGAGACCTCCAGGTGGTCCCATCAAAATGCATTTTCTTTAAAAATCTGAAATTTTTACTCTGAAGTTTATTAAAAGCAAATTCTACCTTAATTATGACATGGAATGAAGTATTTTGGTATTGATCCCTTTCCCAGTAAACTGACATACAGAAGTATTATTTAAAATCATACTGGAAGATAAATGTTATTTCAATTATTGTTACCAAAGACTTCTCATTTGGGGAAACATCCAATAGCATTATCCAAAAAGAACTGCACTGAAAATTGTTCCTAATCACTCGGAATGGAACTATCTGAACATGACCTCCCAGACACTGACGCACTTGGGATTCCCATCCACTTAGATTATTTCATTCAAAACGGAAAATCATGTGATTCCATTTTTACTGTTTGTTTTTCATTGAAAGGATGGTCAAGAGGAAATGTGCATGTGGCTTTATTATCTTTTTGGTTTTAATCAAGAGGCTTGACAAGGAGAAGTGATTTCTGTATGTAATGTGCATGGAACAAATGTGCCTTTTCGGTCATGGCATTTTTCCTTTGTGACACTGGAGGTCTTTCAGGGGTACACACCATGTTTTGCTGTCCTTTTCATATAAAATTTAGACCTGTCGGTGAAAGCTGAAGAGTGTTGGGAACCAGGAAGCTGACTCATTGCCTTGAAAATACAACAAACAGGAGGTCTCCCTTCCTCCAGGCGCACTCTGGGTCTTTCAGAGCCGCCCACACTCCTGCCGCTGAGGCCAGGGCAGATGGGGAGCTGACCTGTCAGTGGTGTACCCAGCGCTGCACTTCCCTCCACCCTGCCACTCTGCTCTGGGCAAAACTGCCATCTAATTTGTGTCCCTACAGTCATAGCTACAGAGGAACTCACATATAGGAAGCAAAGTAAGCATGGGCTCTGTTTTTTTTTTAAGATTTTATTTATTTATTTTTTAGAGAGAGGGGAAGGAGAAAGAGGAAGAGAAACAGCAATGTGTGGTTGCCTCTCATATGGCCCTCACTGGGGACCTGGCCTGCAACCCAGGCATGTGCCCTGACTGAGAATCGAACCGGGACTGCTTGGTGCGCTCAATCCACTGAGCTACAACAGCCAGGCTATATTCATTAACATTTTGATGACTATCTTTATCAAAAAAAATCTTATTTTTAATTGAATAATATTTGAGTCATTGTAAAAATATCAAATGTATGGCTTAAGAAAAATATTAAGCTTAAATTTGGGGAAATAAATATATTTTAAGGGCAGTTCTTTCTACCTTGTTCTTTATTGCTTAATTGGATACCAGTTAGAGTAATATTAATAAAGGTTGTCCCTAAGGTTGAAGTAACAATGAAACTTTGTAAATCATTTCATGGGGGAAATGAGGCCATTTTGAAATGACTCACTTTGTCTTCCAGCTGAAATGATTTCAGAAAGTGGCTACTAGAAAATGTTACCATTAGAGAGTCTCATAATGTGGAGAACTAAGTGTAGCTTTATAAAAAGTAATTGGTTTTAAAACTGTTGTAATAAAGCATCTTAATGTTATTTTTTAAATAAAATTATTTGCAGCAGGGACAATATGTATTAGCGTATGCCTCCCTTCTGCCAAAGGAAGGCTGTTTGTCAGCCATTTCTTTTTTGTATGATTTGTGGTACAAAATCAGGAAAATGGGTAAATAAGATAGTATCTAAAAATGAGGCAGAAATAACCAGTAAGCCTAAGTCAGTTTATAATATAACCCAAGAATTTTAAGAAAGAATGGAGTGTGTGTGTATTTTATGTATATATTTACATATATTTATATTTATTACATATTTTACATATATAAAATTCACATACTCCAAGATTTCTTAAGATTTTTAAGAATCATATATATATATTTTATATCTATAAAACACATAGCCCGGCTGGTGTAGCTCAGTGGATTGAGCGCGGGCTGGGAACCAGAGGGTCCTGTTCGATTCCCAGTCGGGGCACATGCCTGGGTTGCAGGCCAGGTCCCCAGTGAGGGCCATGTGAGAGGCAACCATACATTGCTCTTTCTCCCTCCCTTCTCCTCTCTCTAAAAATAAATAAATAAAATCTTTAAAAAAAAACACACATATATATATCTCGTGTGTGTGTGTGTGCATATATATGAGAGAGAGATTTTATTATAAGGAACTAGCTCACACAATCATGGAGGCTGAGAAGTCTGAGATCTGCAGTCAGAAAGCTGGAGACACGAGGAGAGCTGAGGTATAGTTCCAGTTGGTTTCTAAAGGCCTGAGAATCAGGACAGCCACTGGTATAAATTCTAGTTCAAGTCTGAGTCCAAAGGCAGAAAAAGATAAATGTCCCAGCTTAAAGGATAGTCAGTCAGTCAGAAAGAAAGAACTCTATCTCCTTTACTCAGTCTATCAATTCCAATGTTAGTCTCATTCAGAGAATGAACACCCTCAGAGACACTTCCAGAATTATGTTCAACCAAGTATCTGAGCACTACATAGCTCAATCAAGTTGAAACATAAAATCAGCCTTCACATTTGTGTATACAAATATACTTTTGTACTTGACTATGCATTTCTCCACATCCTTCAGCTATTTAAAATACCAAATGAAAATGTTTACATATATACATGCCAGTATGGCTAAAATTTAAAGACTGATAATACCAGGTGTTAGTGAAACTGTGAAGTTAACAGAACTCCCATCCACCACAGTAAGAGTGAGCATGGACAATTACTTTGGAAGCTGCCAGTTTCTGTTAGAGTTAAGTATGTATTTACCCCTGACCCATAAAACCCATTCGTAGGTATTTACCCAAGAGCAATGACTGTATATGTCTGTAAAAAGATTGCTGTGTGGATGTTCAGAGAAGCTTTATTCAGAATAGCCACGAACTAGAAAAAAATATCAACTGGAGAATGAATAAACAAAGTATGTATATTCACAATTAGCAATAAGAATAACTACTGATACATTCTCCAACGTAGATGAGTCTCAGTCACATTATGTTGAACAAAAGAAGCCAGATAGAAGATGGTGGCTAATGTATGATTACATGTATGTGAGGCTAATAAACAAGCAATCTGTGGTGATAGAAGTCAGAATAGTGGTGAGCTTACCGATGGGAAAGGGTACAGGGAACTTTCTTGGGTGATGGGGGTACTCTATGTCTTGTCCAGGTCCTAGTCACATGGGCATATGTACAGTGTAAGTACACTTATATAGTTGTAGACATTAAGATTTGTGTATCTTACCTGATGTAAATTATACTTCAAACTTGTGGGACAAAAAAAAAAGGTTCAGCCATGTCTGGTGTAGCTCAGTGGATTGAGCGTGGGCTGAGAACCAAAGGGTCGCCAGTTCAATTCCCAGTCAGGGCACATGCCTGGGTTGCAGGCCAGGTCCCCAGGGGGGCCACGTGAGATGCAACCACACATTGATGTTTCTCCCTATCTCCTTCTCCCTCCATTCCCTTCTGTCTAAAAATAAATAAATAAAATCTTTAAAAAAAAAAGATTCAATGTAAAATTATCCCAAATAATGAAATAAAACCAAATTAAATATTTTTTAAAATCTGGAGACCTCCACCAAGCCTTGCAAATAAAAATTTCTCCCAGACAGCCTAAGCTGGACAGCTTCCATAAGCCAAGCCTGGGAAGCCATTGCCTGGGTTTCTAAGACTCAGATCACAAAAATAAAGCCCAAATGGAAATTGTCCCAAAATGATGACTCACAGGCGCCTTTGGAATCTGGGCGGTGTGTTGCACTATTTCAGCTACACTTTCACACCTTCCATTGTAAACATCACCTGGCATCTTCATATTATTTGTAAATAATTCAGCAGCAACATTGACTAAAACTCCACTCTACCACCCAAAACAAAATACATACCATGGTACAGATTTAAAATTTTTTCATAATTAAAAATATAGTCTATTTGTAAAGAGTCCAAGCATTTGACTCCATAATCTGTCTGGGCCTGCATCGCTGCTTTTAATTCCTGTGCTTGCTGTACTCTCGCCAACTCACCACAAAGAATTTGTGTTTTTATTTATTTATTTATTTATTTATTTATTTATTTAGAGGGGGGAAGGGAGGGAGGAAGAGAGGGAGAGAAACATTGATGTGAAATAGAAACATCAATCAGTTGCCCCTTGTACACACCCCAACCTGGGTTGAACCCACAGCCCAGGCATGTGCCCTGATCGGGAATCTAAGCAGTGACTGACCCTTCACTCTGCAGATGCCCAACCAATTGAACCTCCACTGCTCAGGTCACCACAAAGTATTTGTTTTAATGCACAATACTAAAAAATTTTACCAGTGAGAATTTCCCCTCAGCAAAGTGAAAACATGGGGCCGATGATAAATGTCACATTAAAAATATATTACTATTTTCCAGTTTATTGTAATATGCACCTCCATGCTGTACAAGTGTCTGGACTATTTGCACCAATTCCGTTTGTCTACTACTAGTACTTTCTCTGGTCACGTCAGTAGTTCAATGTTACGCACTTGGCACATCTCGATGAAATATCGGCTGAACGATGACACAGCTATTTCATACAGAAAGAGGCCCTTGAGATGCAGACAACCATATTAAACAGAGAAGCTTGATACAGAATCACAAACTATTCTCATGACAAGAGACCAAAAACAGGACACACAGAGGAAGTTTGATCTTTCTGGAGCACGCAGGCTCAGCGTAGCCATGGCCAAGAAGGTCAACCATGCTTCTGAACGCAGTAAAATCCGGTCCTGCTCAACCACTCAGACTTCACATTCTTTATCGAGCAGGGGCTGGAGTGGGAAACAGGCAGCTTTCATGAAAACCCACACATGCACACATACACACCAACTGTGTGCTTATGACTTCGGAAACCTTGTAAGAATCAATGTGTTGGGATGTTGATTGGATTTATGTGTTGATAACATTTCAGGGAAATGAGCCTACTATCTTGCAAGATCATTGTGAAAAATGTAATTGCATGAACTGTTCTTGTTGGAACAGAGAACTCTCTGCTCCTTTTGCTTGCACTAACCAGATTTCCCTCTCCTATAGCTATTGCAAGAACAAAAAATACAGTACCTAAAACTGGATCCTATTCTGCAAAATTTGCAAGTCAATCAGTAGCATTTCACAGGCATTCTATTTCTGCATTATGTTTTCCAAATGTAGTCCTTTGAGAAATATAAATCATGCCTCAGCAAGACTCAAAGGAAACATCTGACTCAAAGTCATGTTCTCACTGATCATCCTTAGCTAAGTCAGTCATAGAAAAATAAATTAAATTGTATCATCAGTTTAAATATTTATTCTCCTTTAAAATTTCCATGTCCTAAAGCCAAGTTGTTTAACTATTCAATGTACGTACTCTACTTAGGATATGAAGCTATAGCTGTGAACTGTTTTTTCCTGATGAGTTATATGTGATGCCTTAATTACTAATAGTAAATAGTGGTACTATTGGTACAGGGTAAGTTTTCTGAGGTTTTTCATTATATTTTAGAGAAAATAATCATTACCTTCTTATTTTGAACCATCAAAGACAAGTTAAAAAACAGTCTTGTCAGTACCTAGTATATTTTCATAGGAAACAAATACTATTGATGCTAAAAGAATTAAAAAGCATCAAAAATAATTGATGCTAATTCTTTGGACAATAAAAGACCACCTTTTATTAGAAAAACTAGACGTTTTTCTGATGTTTTTAGAAGAATTGATTCTTACACATGTGTTGCTCCTTCTTTACAATATCCAAGATGTATTGTGAAAGTAAAATAAAATATTTTGGCCAAATACAATCATTTGCATTTCTTCTCTCCCATCTTCTTTTAAGGCAGTACCTGCAATGTCACAAGGTTCTTTGAATAAAATTTCTGTTTTTGAAAATATAGACAATTGAAAATAACATCCAGCTGCTTGTCCCTCGGTGGAGGGACAAAAAGACAAGCAGGTTGGCAATACACACTGCTATCAGTTAATTCTAGCTACAAAATTACAGCCTAACAAAATGACCATGAAGCTTCCATCGGGTTAAGACTCGTGCATATGGGGCCAGTGAGAGTTAGGCAAGGCATCCATGTATTAGAGTAGCTTATTCTCCACAACTCTCAGAGTAAAACTCTATAAATAAATATGGTACCTTCATTATTTATTTAGCTACATGTCATGTCCTAGCCAGTGATTTGCGTGCTTTACTTAAGAACTAGAAGCCTTGAAGAAAATTCTTCCTGTGCTTTCATAATGTTAATCAGGCTAATAAGATTTTATTTTACTTTATTATTTTTTAATATATTTTATTTATTAAGCTATTATAGTTGTCCCATTACCTCCCCCCTTTATTTCCCTCCACCCTGCATACCACCCCTTCCATTTTCCCCTCCTTTAGTTCTTGTCCATGGGTCATACACATAAGTTCTTTGCCTTCTACATTTCCTATACTATTCTTAACCTCCCCATGTCTGTTTTCTACCTACCATTTATGCTACTTATTCTCTGTACCTTTTCCCCCTCTTTCCACCTCCTACTCCCCTGTTGATAACCTTCCATGTCTTATATAAATCCCTTTAACTTTTCATATAATAAAGGCTGGGTGATGATGAACTCCTTGACCTTGACCTTATCTGGGAAGCATTTTATCTGCCCTTCCATTCTAAATGAAAGTTTTGCTGGATAGAGTAATCTTAGATGTAGGTCCTTGCCTTTCATGACTTGATAAACTTCTTTCCAGCCCCTTCTTGCCTGTAAGGTCTCTTTTGAGAAATCAGCTGACAGTCTTATGGGAACTCCCTTGTAGGTGATTGTCTCCTTTTCTCTTGCTGCTTCTAAGATTCTCTCCTTATTTTTAATCTTGGGTAATGTAATTATGATGTGTCTTGGTGTGTTCCTCTTTGAGTCCAACTTCTTTGAGAATCTCTGAGCTTTCTGGACTTCCTGGAAGTCTATTTCCTTTACCAGATTGGGGAAGTTCTCTTTCATTATTTGTTCAAATAAGTTTTCAATCCCTTGGTCTTCCTCTTCTACTTTTGGCACCCCTATAATTTGGATGTTGGAATGTTTAGATATGTCCCAGAGGTTTCTAAGCCTCTCCTCATTTTTTTTTAAATTCTTGTTTCTTCATTCTTTTCTGATTGAATGTTTTTTTCTTCCTTGTGGTCCACACTGTTGATTTGAGTCCGTTTCCTCCCATCCCTATTGGTTCCCTGCACATTTCCCTCATTTCCTTTAGTGTATCCTTCATTTTTTCATCTAATTTGTAACCAAATTCAACCAATTCTGTGAGCATCCTGATTACCAGTGTTTTAAACTCTGCATCTGATTGATTGGCTATCTCTTTGTGGCTTAGTTGTATTTTTTCTGGAGTTTTGATCTGCTCTTTCATTTGGGCCATTTTTTTTTCTCTCAGCATGCCTGTTACATATAAGGTGGTAGAGCCTTAGGTGTTCACCAGGGCAGGGTAACCCATGTTGTTGTGTTGTGACGTTGTCTGGGGAAGGGGTCTGAGAGGGCACAATGCTGCCTGCATCACTCATTACCCACAAGCAAATTGGGCCCTCCTGGTGCTGATGCCCACATGGGTGGGCTTGTTCTAGGACCCTGTGGGTCTCTCCAACAAACTCCCCTGTGAGGCTGGGAGCTGCTCCCACTGCCGCCTCAACCCCCACAGGTGTTTCCAATTGGTGGTTTAAGGTTTTATTTCCCCTCGCTGGGCCCCTGAGCTGCATGGTCTGCTCCGCTCCTCAACTTTTTCTCCTGGTTTACCTGTGCACAAATGTGGGACCGTCACTCCACTGGCCTCGGTCCTGCCAAGTCTGGGTCTGCCAGCCGTGGTGCCCCAGCCTGTTGCAGCACCAAGCTTCACAAACTGCTGTCTGGCCATGTGCCAGGCTCTGCCCGCTTACTGATCTGGATGAATGTCTTTAACTCTTTGGTTGTCGGACTTCCATAAAGTTGGATTTTCTGTCAGTTCTGGTTATTTTATGTTTTTAAATTGTTGTTTTCCATCTTCGGGTTGTACAAGGAGGCACAGCATGTCTACCTACACCTCCATCTTGGCCGGAAGTCCCCCAGGCTAATAAGATTTTCAAAGCAAGGGAAGAAAGTGAAGGAAAGCTTACACTGTCATGTGGTAGATTTTAGAGAGGCAATGTATACACCAAAAGTTTAAAAAAACCAAAACATTTTATTAATGGGGTTTTTTTCTGGATTGTTTTCACATTACTATGAAATATTCAGGCAAAATGTGCAAATTGCTAAATTGAATTTGGCAGTTTATATGATCAGTTGCCATTCTGATGGTTTATTTATTTAACATTATTGAAAGCCATCTTCTGTCTCAGGCTGCATTAAAATCATCATGATATTAACCAAGTTTATTCAGTAAATAGATAATTCATTTTCATCTAAGGCTAGGATTGCTGGCATTCCCCTCTTTACTTTTGTCTAAAGTTTATTATGTATATATTATCATCGGTGAGACAGCTATTCTGAGACACATAAACCTTACTGGTCTATGAGTATTGGTGGGCTTTATTTGTTGAGAAATCTGGCTAAGGAGAATATCCTGTTTGTGGAATTTAGCAAAATGTTGCCATTTCAAATATTTTTGTCTTTTAAAGCACATTCTGTTTTGTAAGGGAGGAAATAAATCTTTTCCATCTACCCTTCTAGATTCTCAGCTAGGGCTCTGTAACCAGACAGATTAGCAAGAGAAAAGCCTACACATTTGTCTAGAGGGAGAAGGGTTTGGAAAATGTGATAGGACAAAGGGGTATAAGCTGAGAGTAGTACACTAAGGAGAACTTAGCAAGGCTTGTCTGTTCAGATTCCTAGGCATCCCTCTGTCTTTGGATGCTCCTTATCTCCAAAGACAGGGAGGGTATCTCTCACAGGAGAATCTTATGACTTGCTTCAAGGAAGAAGTAGGGGCAGGGAGAGGTCACAGAGTCCTTCTTACACCAGCCATTTCTCAAATTCCTCCAGCTTAAAATATTCAGTACACCAAGGTGCCATATTCTGGGGTAACATCTCCTAAACCCCATCATTCTTCAATCTGAAACTTTCCCCAAGAAGTTTGACTGTTCAGAAACTTAGTTAATAAATTGTCCCATGTCCCGCTGAACCTGTCTCTCAGTCCTGGGAATAAGTCGGTCCTAAACAGTTGTGCCTCATTTTCAGGTGGTGATATGGGAGGGAGTAAGGCACCCAGGCACTCACCAAAGTTAGGCCTCTATGTGGTGTTAGTAATTAGGCATTTAACGAGGTACATTTCAATGGAAATAAAAGAAAAGAAAGGTTCCTGGTTAGAATAAATTGTAAACTCAGTTTTTGAGTGCAGAGGGCAAGAAGATTCCAGATGTTGGATTCAAGGCATCTTTAAGTGGTCAGGACAGGCAGTAACAGGCCAATAAACTTGCTGTTTTGTAGTTTGAATATCTCTGGTGATAGCAATGTGTTCCAGCGAACTTTCTGAGTGGCCCAAACATCAGCAGGCAAGATGAGTACCCACACGTGATCTGTCGTGATAAAGTTAACTCTGGCTTCGGTTTGCTGGGCTTTGGGAAATGAGCAGTTCTATTCTTTAGTGATGCCAAGTCAGGAAGGTGGTAAACAAGAAAACATCAATTATTGATGACCTGCACAAATGGCAGGGTCCAGTTTATAAAGAGATGAAAATGGCTCAAAGATAATAAACATTCACAAATGTGGATTATAGTTTTGCACTGAAATAGATTTTTTCTCTACAGTCACCTCAAAGATAATCAAAGATGACATTTCTATTTGCAAAAATAAGTCTAGTCTCATTAAAATTAGCCTAATTAGTTACAGGGCAGCAAGAAAAATAGTTGGTCATATAAACTCTTTTTAAGTCTGCTTTGCAAGGGACCTCTGGGAAATCTGAATGTTGGTTCAAAGTCAAAAAGATTTTATTTAGTATTTGAATTTGGGAAGTTTGTCAAAATATCAAAAGATGTGCACACTTGATTAAATAAGATACTGGTCATCTATTTAACCAAAGTGACAATAAAAGATTTTAAAGGCCAATATAGAAGGTTACATAGCTGTGAACAAAACCCTTTTAATATTTAGAAGACTAGGTTTCCTTTCAACAAAGGACCCTATAAAGGCAACATGAAGCACAGGAAGTTATTTTGATAAAACACAGAATCTTTGTTTCCAAGGTGAATTACTTGAAAGGTAACTGACAGCCTTCACACCCTGGCAGGCAAAAACCAAGCCAAGCTCTCAGGACACAAACAAACCCACAGGAAAGCAACGGCTGTCCCTGGGATGGAGGATCGGTCAACAACCAATGGGTACTCAAAACCAAATTCACAAGAGTCACAGCCCAAACAACTAACTCTTGAAAATGTTTTTTTCTTGCTAATCTGAATTTGGAAAGGAAGGGGTGAAGAGAAATTTTTATCTCCTTCTCTCAACTAAGCAAGACAGAGATTCATGAAAATGGTGTGGTAAGAACTTTTACCTCTGCCAGCTTTTTGTCAGCTGTCCCAGATCTCAGCTGCAGTCTTCAACGAGAGCGGAGTCTCCCAGCCTTTTACTGCCCCGTCCTCGCTGCGAGAAACTACAGGGGAGGAAAATACATATTTATTTTTTTTCTTCTATCCTAGTTTACTAGCTGGAGCTTTCTAACACAAGATAGATTTACAAGAGAAAAACATACGACCTTATTTCTTCTAAGTTTTATGTGACTTGGAAGCCTTCATGGGGAAATGAGGAGCTGAAGAAGTAGTTAAACCTGAACATTGTTATGCTAGTTTGATGAAAAGTGGAAGGTCAAGGGAAAATGATAGGACAAAGAAGTCTGAGGTAAGTTAGTAAACTGGGGGAACTCAGCAAGGCATCTTCGTTTAGATTCCTCTGTCTTCAGAGATCAAGATGCTGCTTTTCGTTGAGAATAGGGAGGACACCTCTGATATGAAGATTTTGTAACTTATTTTAGGAAAGAAGGAGGGTCAGAGAGTCCTTTCTGCAGCTGCTATTTCTCAAATTCTTCCTGCCTAAAATATTCAAAATGCCAAGGTGCCACATACATTTGGGGATAGTGTGTCCTGAACCCCATCAACTACGACTAACTCAGTACTAGGAAAAGATCATCGTTCAGCTTAAAGTGTGTACATGCTTATACATGTGGCAGAGAAAGAGAGAATGCAAGAAACATGTGTTACATATTTCAGGAATTTATACATTGGGAAAGGATGTAAATAATACTTGAATCTTTACCCCAAAGTTTATTAAATTGCATTTTGATGCTGTTTCTGCTTCCAGTCCAACATCTTAGAAACCATTATTCTAATTTTCTTTTAAATTAAACATTTACTTTTGAACACAGCATAAACCCCACATTTTTAGCCAATGTAAGTTATAAATGAGTTCCACGTTACCTACAAGCAGTGTGTGCAGACTTACAACGAGTGTGCCCCCAGACCCACGCCCTAGGACATGCTCTGTACATCAGACTATCTTTGAGCTTAAGAAACTCAGTATCCTTGGGTGATACCCAACACGTGGATATCTTACCCTTTGTTTTCCTTTGTCATGGCCCAGTTTTTCTCGGAGATTTCAGTCAGACACTTGTTGTTATTCCCCTATCTTTGTAACTTCAGAATCTTGAATCTGGACCAACAGGCTTTTAATCAATCCAATTAAGGGAATGCAAGCAGAAGTCCAGTGAGGAAGGGCAGGTAACTTATGGGACCTGAATTTCTGACATCATATGAAGGCAACACTGGGCATCCTGCTGAAACACCAAGGTTTGCAAAGGGCTGGCAATCTGCCCTTCTATCTTTCACATCACCACCCACCCTCCAAGTTCATGGGTCCTTTTATTTGTTTTTATTTAAGTACAGTTGGTATACAATATTATATTAGTTATAATAGTTTCATGTCTACAATATAGTGATTAGACATTTTTATACCTTACAGTATGATCACCCCACTAAGATTAGTAATCATCTGTCACCATGCAAATTTATCATGATATTACTGACTGTATTATTGAATAGGTTCTTTTAGTAACTAATTTGGTCCTGCTGAGGCTTTGACTTGGCAAGTTATGGATATAATTCTTAATAAGCAGACATAATTTACCAAGTAAAAGGAACTGCTATTCATAGGCCTTTAGTAATGTGGTGGTGAGGTGTTGGGGAGGGGAAGCATTCTATTGTCCTGTGATCAATTGAGCGAGCTTGTGCCTCTAGACTGTGAACTTCACAAGTATTTCTCAGTGTTTTTCTCTCCCCCTTGCAGGACATGGTGCTACACTGGGCAGAGTTGTGTGTTTCCCTTCCCCAGGTTGGGTAGGCTTCGTTTAACTAGTTTCCCCTGTGAGCAGGCCTTGTTAAGAATGGAGAAGAACAGTGTCCTGGTGCACTTCCAAGCAGTTCCTTTCCCCCTCTCTTTGGCAGAAGCACAAGGGGATTTCTCTCTGATATTTACTATTAGAACCTGGTCAAGATAATGGAGGTAAACCTCACGAAACTGTGGAGGTCCCGCTATGCCTGGGTCCCCTTGTAGTGTTCAAATCTCACAATTGTCCACACTCTGGGCCTGCAGCAATGCGTCATCACCGTGCAGGGGGTCCTGGTCGGGCACTGCTTCCCCAGGCGTCTCCACTCGGAGTCTCTGCTCCATGAAGCCGGACTCCCTGTGTTTCTGGCAGTCTCCTCAGCCTTGGGGGCAGCAGTTGGCTCTAGGTCATCCCTCTCTTATGGATACAAAACGAGTTTTTGATTTTTCAGTCTGATCAGCTTTTTATGCATTGTTAGGATGGAGGGGCGACTTCCAGGGTCCTGACCAGCAGCACTGGAAACTGGAAGTTCTAAATACAGGGCAGGGCCAAAGTAGGTTTACAGTTGTGAGCATGCAAAATGCTGCATTTATTCTTGCATTATTTATGAATTATTGTATTATTTTCCATATGTACAACTGTAAACCTACATTTGCTCATCCCTGTATTTAGAACTTCCACTCTCCATTTCTGCAAAAATTAGTAGTTCAAAGAATGCATAGATCAAGGAAATAGATCGTTGAAAAATATCCTTGCAACCTAGAGAGGAAAATAACACAATTTCTGTCCAAATCTTCAAATAAGGTAGTAAATGGGTGGTATGTGGTTACCAATATCTAAATGGTGAAACAGCCCCAGGGGGAGGATGGTAAGCATGATGCAAACTGAGTTAGGACAGTGGGATTGTATTTTCCATACAGGATTGTATTTAAGCAGTTGCTGTAGCAAAGAAAGGAAGTAAAAAATGAGCACCCAGGTGGAGAGACGTACTGGAATGCATGAAGGTGTCTCATTATCCACAAGGAAAACCATCTCAGACTTCCAGAAGCATCCAGAAAAGCAAGCTGGGAGAAGAGCCTCAAACTTGAAGTTCCATAGGAAACAAAGATATCATGGTCCTGAGGAGATTGGCTCTTGTCAGTCAGTCAGTTCCAAACTGCAGCAAGAAGATGATTTAATAAGGTAGTAGAGGAAGGGACTTTTGCTCAGGCAAAAGTATTGTAACCTTACCACTATTTTTAATCTTTAAGAAATATCAAATACTTTTAATTCCTCTTTGTATTCTGATGGCACTCCAAGACACGTCCGTCGACCAGCACGTGATGTGAATTCTGTAGTCCTAAGAAACTTATGACTATATTGTGTGGCCCTTTAGTTAGCAAACTGAATATGATGTCAGACACAGCATACCAATTTACTGCTAATTCAAAGATGAAGTTTGAGGATTTGCTGCATTTGAATCTCACTCTTAATTCTTCTTTTGTTGGGGGGAAGTGTACATTTGTTTTTCCACTGAGTATTATTTTTGTTGATTATGTATGATTAAATATATATCATAAGGGCCGTCATGCCTCTAATAATGTGTTCTGTATAATTAAGGTGAGTTTTTAGAAAAGTCCAATCATTAAAACTCTAATCATGTATCATTTTTATAGGAAGTTTACAGAGACTCATCTGAAAACTATTCCCAGTCATGCATTTTCAAATCTGCCCAATATTTCCAGGATGTAAGTCATTTTTTTAATAAAAATGTTGCAATTGTGAAATGTTATTTTCTAAATGTGCCCTATCCAGAAAAATCATCTCCATATGTAATGCATATGAAACTTATATGTACAAGATGTTTATTTGATTTCACTACATATCTATTCTCTAACTCTTAAATGATTTTTAAAGCTAAAATAAATTTAAATTAATTTGCTCTTGAAAATTTAATAATTTTTTATATATTTTAATATATTTTGTGATGTGGCAAAAACCTAAAAATCTCTCCCATGAACAGATTTCTTATCTATCTATAATCAATCTATCTTAATTACTTCTTACTACTAGTACAAATGCTTATATTTTTCCATAAATGTAGCCAATGATTTCAGATTCATTATTATCTAATATAACTGACTCCTAAAGGAGTATCTCTAGCCCTAACCTGCTCTTACAGTTTAGGCCTGATCTACACACTTCCCTCCAAATATCATCACCTTGATGTCTCACAACCGGGACAACCTCAACATACCAAAATAAACTCATCGTCTTCCCCCTAAACTGCTCCTTCCCTAGTCCTTTTAACAGGACCACCGTTTAGTGGCCTGCAAGCTAAAAACCTCAAATTCCCCTTCAGCTCTTCCTCTTCCCTCATCTCCCTATACAATTATTTTGTGTCTCCACTTGTCTATCTTCATGCATTCACTTGACAAATGTTTATTGATCCCTACTTATGCACATTAGGATCATCTGGGAAGATTTATAAAATAAAAGGGTTTGCCCCATCCCTCATAAACACTGACTTAATTATCCTGGACCAAGTCTTGGACTTCTCTTTGTTTTAATAGCCTTCCCAGTAGTTCAATTTTATGGCCAGGGTTGCGAATCTCCACTATGGCTACAGGTGGACACCATCTGTTAATCATTAGTTTTCCCAAATGTCGTAGACATTTTTCTCAATAAAAATCCAGTCATTGAACTTGGCTGCATTAGTCATTCTCATTACAAGATGGAATTGTAGGAGACTATTTTAAATGTCATTCCTTATGTATTCTTGTAGTTAGAGGTTTCTCTTCCTCCCTTTTTACTATGTAAAACTTTTGTTATCTTTCTGCTTAAAGGTTCAAAACAAACCTTGAATTTTTAGCCTCATCAAAATCAAGAACAAAATTACTGAGTTACAATGTAGTCATCACTCCATGGAATGCCCCACTAGAGCATTGTGGATTTCTCTTCCTTTTCTTTGAAATTACATCTTTAATTCCATACTATTAGGTATTCCATTAAAAATGCCTCATTCTTTCTTGAGTTCTTTCGGTTCAATGTCTTTCATTTTCTGCTCTTTTGCATAACTTACCTATTCATTCATTTAATCATTCATTCACTGAACACATTTATTAGAAGTCTGCTACATGTCAAGCACTGACAAAGGGATTTGAGATTCAGTGGCCACCAGAAACAAACATAGTTCTCCATCTCAGAGAATTTGGGTTGTAATGAGATAACATAAACTAAAATCATCCAAACAGTTGCCAAGTTGCACTGTGATAATTAGGGAAAGAAGATCATGCTGCCATGAGGATATATTATGAGAAATTTGATCTAATCAGGAAATTTGGGGAAAGCTTCTGAAGGAAGTATCAGTTAAATGAAACCTGAAGGATGAATAGATTTCATGTATGGGGAAACTTTCAGGTCTCACCAGATCTAAAAATAATAGTACCTAATTTTAACATTATTTGGAAGGAACTATGAGTATTATATATGTTTTGTGATGTAGGGAGCCCCTGGCAAGGAAGTTACATTAAAATAGTCTGTTTGGAGTTCACAACCCAACTAACTTTTTATTTTGTCTTATGTTTTTGTGATGTTCAGCTACTTATCAATAGATGCAACTCTGCAGCTGCTGGAATCACATTCCTTCTACAATTTGAGTAAAATGACGCACATGTAAGTACAATGAAAAATGCAGCATAGGCCCTGACTGGTGTGGCGCCGTGGGTTGTGCATTGTCCACAAACCAAAAGATCACTGGTTCGATTCCTGGTCCGGGCACATGCCTGGGTTGTGGGCCAGGTCCCCTGTTGGGGGTTATGGGAGAAGAAACTGATCTCTCCCTCTCTTTCTCACTCCCTTTCTCTCTCTCTGAAACATAAATAAATAAAATACTTTCTAAAAAAGAAAAAGAAAAATGCAGCATAGACCCAAGCCACCATAGTTCTTAATTGATAATTTGGGGGTTCCAGATGGCAATGACACTCCATCTATGGCTAATGGGAAGACCATATGGGGAGGTCCTTAAATTGCATGATGATGGAGAAAGGCCCAGCTGAATCCAGCCTTCTAGCAACCCCCAGGCATGGAACCCTCCAGATCAATCCAGACACGAGCTAAATACCAGTCAGTGATCCCAGTGGATTCCACATGGAGCAGAAGAATCACCGGGTTTAGCACTAGCTGAAATCCTAATCCACTAAACTGAGCTATAATAAAATGGTTGTTATTTTACCACTTCGTTTGAGGTAATTTGATAACCAAAAGAGGTGGCAATTATACTGGTATATCAGTTAAGGATGGTTAAAAGACACAGGATTTGCAAGAGGAAACTGTAAGATTTACAGGTTTCTTACTGAGGGTCCTTAGTAGATATAAATCAGTTATCCTGGGTTTTAAACTTCAGCTGAGGTACTATTTGGACCCTAAATTATACATCTGACAATGATTTATACTTGTAAAGTGAAACATTGGTGGCCATTTCCATCTATTTCATTTCCTCTCTAAAGAAGCCAATAGTATAAGTGGTTACTGTTGTTGCTCCTATTAATAATAGCTACCAAAAAAATAATAATAGCTACCAATCGCTGAATGCCTTTTATGGGCAAGCACTGTGCTGAAGTGCTTCCCCACTTACTGTCCCAGACTGTCCCACTTAAGCTCGCTCGGGCCCAGCTTCTTCTCCGTCAAACGAAGATGGTAACACACAGCTGACAGAACTCCTGTCCAAGTTTACTCGGCTGAGAAATTAGTCAGAATTTGAAACCAAGAGCAACTGCCTCCAAAACCAATGTAAAATCGTAACATCTCTTTAATGAAAAGCAGACGTAATTAAATAAAATGCTGCCTTCAACAGGATATTTTTACTTTTATGGGGATTTTTTAATAATCACGTGTAAATACAAATTCTACAGCAAGGTACATAAAATGTGTGATTTTTGGCAAATAGTGTAATAAAACTTAATTTTGTCAATTCATCAGATTGAACCAAGTGGATTTATCAGAGGTCTTAGAGAACCAGTTTTAGTCCTGATCATTACATAATCATGAAAGGAGCAATATGTATCTTCCAGGCAATTTGAAAAATTACGTCTATAAAGTTCTATTTCCAGTGGGAAATCTTCTGATAAACTTACATTTTCCTCAATCTGCTTCAAAAATCTCAACATTTATAAAGAATTTGAATTACCATCTATTATTTTAAATTCTTCAATAAGTTAGACGATGCATCAAAATCATGACTATCACCCTTTGGTTCTAGATTATTTTCTCCCATCACATGACAGAATGTTAGTGCTAAAATACTTCATTGATAATTATCAAAGTAGACTAATTAAGATTTCTTTCATTGAAAAGCCTTGATAATGTTGAGATGACTTATTCTATGAATTTATAGACTATTACTAAAAAGTAAGTGCTAGTTTAAAAATCAGGACTTTAGAAGTTAAAGATCTAATATATTCCAAGAGCTTTGTCAGACGTTATACTTTTTGACCCAGTAATTTCATGTCTATAAGTTTTCCTTAATAAAATAAGCACTGGAATGAGAAAAAGTTTACAGAAAAAGCTGTTTGTCTCAGAGTCAATTTATAATAGCAAAAATTTGGAAACTGCTCACATGCTTAGCTAGTAGAATGGTTGGTTGATATGAAATACTGAGCAAGCACTAGAAGTCTGTTGTCATAGACTATCTGATCCCAGAGGAAATGTTTTTGATGTAATGCTATTTAAAAAAAATATACTTACAGAAAGGGGAAAAAAACCTGATTTTCGTTGAATCACAGAATGATGGGAGATTTCACATTTTTTTATCTTTATAGTCAATGGAAATAAACTTTTTAAAAATAAAATTTCATATTCATTAATCTTGAAATTAATACTTGAGGTCAAAATACATAGGTGATTTATGATGTGATAAAAGCCCATCATAAAATATTACTTTAAAATTAATGTAGCTAATTCTAGTCCCAGTTTTCACCTTGTTACTGTATAGCATTTAAAGTATTCAAACTAACGCAATGATGGCTTTGCCAATATAAACGCATCTTGTTTTTAAAGTAGTTAAATAATTAGTTTCCACTTCCCTAGATCTCTTATAGCACACAGTAAGGTTGTGCATAAAAGATGTCTAATAATTATTCATTTAATTTAGTGAATCTCACCCCCTCTGCTCACCAGAGCAAGCAGACCTAGGAACAGTTAGAGTGGCTTCCCCCCCCTCTGCTGTTTTTTTTTTTTTTTTTTTGTACTATTGGAACTTAAAAGCAGACTAGAAAAGTATTGAAAATCAAAATAAAGTAAAAGTTACAAAGAAGCTGGGCACGGGCTGAGAGCTAGGTTTTGGCTGATGGCCCTTCCGTTTCTTGTTTTAAACAGCATCATCTTACACATTACCGCATTTATATTTCTTAAAAGTCCAGCTATGCTGACCAGGTCAGCTTCTCTGCTCTTCAGATACTTCATTCTCAGTCCGTCTCCTTGCCCTGTGTGAGTCTGAAGCTTCCTCATCTCCCTTGGCCCCATTGAACTTGGCAGGTGAGATGCCAACTCGGCTTCACTATTGCCCTCAATTTGCTTCCCAGCTTGGCATGCTTTTTGCTCATGGACTGGGGATGTTTAGGGCGTGGGCGAATACCTCTAAGCCTGAGGATCTCAGTCAAATGCCAGTATCGAATGCCTGTGTAACCGGGGTGGGAAGAGGGCCACCAGACAATGGAAGGAAATCAGTAGCTGGAAAGTTCCTTAATCAGAGGGGTTTTAAGCCCCCCTTTCCCCTCTTTTGGCTCCTTGTCCCCCGAGTCTGAGAACTCCCTCCTCTCACCTTGCCGATTTCCCATATTCTCGAGGTTTAGGCTGGGCTATTAAGTGCCTGCCATAATGCCAGTTGTTTTAAACAAGCCAATTTCTCTACTCTTGGCTCTTATTGAGACAAAACAAATTGTTTCTTGGAAAAAAGAAAAAAAAAACAGAATCTAGACATATGATTAAAATGAACCTAATGTATGATAAATTATTAATCTGCTGGTTTCTGAAAACGCTGCACACCTGGGCATCAATGTTATAGTTTTTGCTTAAATGTCCATTTTATTTGAAATCTAATGAAGGGAAATTAAGCAATGATGAGTATTCAAATTTTGTTCTTAGTTCTGGTGGGTGATTTCCTATTACTTAAAAAAAATGCTGAATTTGGAGTGAGAAGTCCTAGAACAAGGCCCAGGGTTGCCTCTAGTTGTTTAAAAAGAGATTGGGCACCTCCCCTTTCTAAATGTGTCTCCACTGTTAGTCTGCAAAATGGAGATGGTATCCCCTCCTCCGATTAAGTCAGTCCTGCCATTCCCTTGCTGGCAGAACTGTCCTGAGTAATACAAAGTATATACCCAGTCCCTTTTTTACCCTTTCACCTTCCAAAGCTGAACTTCTCTAACCAACAAGCATCACGATCCTCCAATATTTCCCTGACACAGCTACCTCACCCTGCTCCACAGAAGGGCGTACTTGAAGATGTGAACACACTATGTGGCCCAGCATGTTTTTTTAAAGTTGGTATAGAATCTCTATTGCTTTGCTTTGTCTTTTAACTTGAGGGTTTTTGCATGCCTTTTATTACATTTTTCTTCTTTTGAATAAGATAAAATACAAAGTGAAAATCACACACTCCTAGCCTCCAAACCTATCTACCAGAGCTGAATACTGTGAACAGTATACTCCGTATGTTAAGAATTTTATCACTGTTTATTGTATTGGTTTCTGTGGGCTAATTACAATAAGAAATGGACGAACAAAAAACCGTGGGACAGACCTCAGGTAACTGAAGTTTATATCTTGCTCCTGGGACAATACTGGGTGAAGGAGAAGGTCGCAGGGCAGCTCTCCCCTGTGCAGTCACGCAGGGATCCAGGCTGCTGATCCAGCGGCCCCTGGGCTTCAGTTTTTGTTCACACCTACTAGGGAAGACATCTCCATTCCAACGCGCTGTGCTCAATTACATGTCTGTTTCCTTTCCCTCGCTGCCCCCAGCTTCCTGGCAGTGTCGCTACCCTCCTGTATGCTTGGGCCACGATTGCTTAACTGAAAACTGTGATTCACATTCAACCTCCCAGGCATGCTTGAGACTCATTCAAATGTGGACCCTCTTTCACCCTTCTCCTACGATCAGAGGTTCTGTGGTACTTACCTCAACTCCTCCTTGCTTTCTTTCTTAGAAAAGCTTCTTCTACCAGCTACATTCACTTCTGACCTTTCTCCATTTAATTAACTACTGGCAGTCCATACGCCTGCCCCTTCCTTGCTTCAGCAGATTTTTTCGTTTTTCTCTAGCTTTATTGAGCTATAATTAACATTATAACATTGTGTAAGTTTAACGTTCAAGGTGTTGATTTCATACACTTACATATTGTATAACGATTTCTGCTATAGTAATAGCTAACACCTCCATCCTGTCACATAATTACCATTTCTTTTTTGTGAGAACATTTAAGATCTCTCTTAGCCACTTGCAAGTACAAGTACAGCATTACTCGCTATAGTCACCGTGCTGCCTATTAGAGCCCTAGAATGTGTTAATCTCATAACTGAAAGTCATTTCCCTTTGATCAATATTTCCCCATCCCCCATCCCCAGCCTCTTAACAACCACTCTGCTCTCTAGTTCTCTGAGTTCAGCTTTTCAGATTCCACATATAAGTGATATCATATAAAGTTTACCTTTCTCTCAGCACAGATTTTTTTTAAGTCACTTGAGAGCAAGTTTTGAACTGACTGCCTTCTTACCTCAGAAAGCAGCTTCTTTTCCCTGGTGTTTTCTTGCGGTATTTCTTACACATCTTTCCTTAAACTCTTATGTTTCCCCCAGAAATCCATCTTCTCTTTGTGTCTTCCCCATCCCTTCTCCTGCAGCCTCTCCCACCTCTTTCTTCTCTCACAGCAGCCATGAAGGTTGCAGCTCATTTAATCAGCTGTAACCAACCGTACTGCCTCTTTCCCCTTCATTCATTACCTCTAAAGCTGATTCATTTGGCTGCACTTCATTTCATTGTAACATTCTCTTGGGTCACTCACTGAAGTCTGCTTACTAAATTACAGACTCTTATGTAACAATTTTCTAGACTACAAACCACACTCAAGTCAGTGTTCTAAACTCTCCTTTTAAATGGTTTACATTTGATTGCCTCTGACAGCAGCTCGAACCCTCCTCCCCACATGGAAAGCTCTGGTGGGGAGTTCATTGCTCACTCTCCAGAGACGGTGCACCACCTTGAGAGAGTCTGAGAGTCCCTCTGAGGGCAGGAGGGACAGATATGAGACTGTGCAGCAGGTGGCCACCTGCCCCAGTTTACCCGGGAGAGAGGGAGTCTCGGGGGAAAGGTTTTTAGTATCAAAAGAGCACAAAAATTTAAATCTAGTTTAAAGTGGATCTTTCAATGCAGGGTCTTGGTTGGGTAAAGATCATGATAGGATTAGTGGAAACAAGACAAAGGTTTTGAACTGAGGGTTCTCAGAGTTCTGGGGTATAAACTATTGATGTTCTGTTGAAGCTTGACAGGTCTTTTAAGAAGTACCCATAACGAACAACAAAGTTATTTATCTGGGGAAAAATTATGGCAATGAAAACAATGGGCCAGTAAGGTTATATTAACATAGACAGTAAATTGAGGTGGATGGCTTCTGTTCTCAGAGTTAATTCCATCCTCTCTTTTTCCAAGGTCAGTTTCATACTCAGCATCCTTAGTCAAACACCAAACCTAGTGTTTTGTTGTTGTTGTTGTTTTGCTTTTACATCCTGTACGAACACTGCAGCCCAACCCACGTTCTTGGTGTCTGCTCTAGCTTTCATTCCACTTTGGAGAATAACAATAATAGAATGATTGTTTGCAGAGCCCTCACTATGTGTTAGGTCACACATCAGATTCCTCATAGATATTATTCAATCCTAACAAGAGTCCTATGATGAAACAGGAGCTGTCATTGTCCCTATTTTCGTATGAGGAAACTATGGCTCAGAAGGTCAAGGAACTTGCCCCAAGTCATGTAGCCAGAGTGGCAGAGCCAAGATTCAATTTCAGGTCCATCTAACTATTCAGCAACAAAAAGGAGCAAGCCACTGATACGTGCCACATGGATGAACCTCACAGGCACTACGCTAAAGGAAAGAAGCCAGACATAGAAGACTACAGACTTGTGATTCCATTTATATGAAATGCCCAGATAAGGCAAACTTACAGAGAGAGAAAGCAGATTAATGGTTCTTAAGCATGGTAGAGGGGTGGGAATTAACTGCAAATGAACATATGGTCACTTTTGTCAGTGATAGAAAGGTTCTAAAACAGGATTGTGGTGATGGTTGCACAATTCTATAAAGTTAGCAAAAATCTGCCCTGGATGGTGGATTGAGTGTTGGCCTATGAACCAAAAGATCACTGGTTTGATTCCCATGCCTGGGTTGCGAGCCCAGTCCCCAGCTGGGGGCATGCAAGAGGGAACCAGTCAATGTTTCTCTCCTTCTCTTTCTCCTTCCCTCCCCCTCTCTAAATATAAATAAATAAAATCTTTTTTAAAAATTTACATTTACCAAAAATCATTTAATTGTATATATGCCATACATGAATTTCTAAGTCTTGTCATTGTCACTATCAGCAACTGAATGCAGGTCCCTTCAGGCGTCAAGCCTTGGGTCCATTCCAAAGAGGGTCTTCCTGGGCTCCTCGGTGCTCTTCCTGTAAGCACGGGGAGTGCCTTGAAACTCTTCTAACCAATCTACAAATGTTGACTACATTTAATTTGACCGATGACAGCCTATTTCTAACAATCATTAATTTCACTAATGCTAACTGTGCATTTTGATGAGCATGAATGCAAACCCAACTATGTAAGTTACAGACATATGTAACATCACACCACGTGTGCTGAAGAGTCTTACATTACTGATGTAGAAAAATAAACCCAAGGGAACCGTTGAGACTCACTGCATCCACTGCCTCTGAAATAGCAATTCACAGAGGGACCTCACTGCCCTCGTCACCTTGCTGCCACCCATCAAAGCCACTCAGGTTCCCAACCAGGGCCAGCATACTTGCTCCTATTAACAATGAAGGTTTCTGTCCTCCACAAACCACGGAAGAAGTGTTTCTTTCCTATTTATACCTCAAAGTAAGAAAAGGCTCTGAGACTAAGATTAAAAGAAAGGTTGCCCATAAAAGCAAATGGACCAAAACAAAGTCGATGTTGTGAGAGGGTTGAGCAGCTACTGCGTGCCTGCGAGGGGCCCTGAGCACTGTGTTGGGACTGACTTCCGGCAGGAAGAGTCCATGGGATGCCACATCAATGTGTATTCTTATCATGTTAAACCTGATTTATGTTGTTTTATCTTTGATAAGAACAGAAATGGATGTATAATGGTGAATATGCGCTCTGTAACTTTTATAGAGAGATTCGGAATACCAGAAGCTTAACTTTCATAGACCCTGGTGCCCTAAAAGAGCTGCCTCTTCTGAAGTTCCTGTAAGTAGTAACGCCACCCTAATGCCATTTTTAACTTTTTTTCTAGAGAATTATAATGTTATTGTCTACCAAGAATCTCCTTAGCATGATGTGGGCCAGGATGGTTTTTTAGTAGAGTAAGGCCTGGGGTAAATCACGTCCTATGGCTCACTCCCCACCCTTTCCCGTCAGGCAAGGTATCTGGTGAAATGGTCCACATTTTAAAAAACCTATTCAGCCCTGGCTGGTGTGGCTCCGTGGGTTTGGCATCATCCTGCAAACCAAAAGGTCATGGGTTCCATTCC
>PVJI01018472.1:0-33078 GCA_004026765.1 Micronycteris hirsuta | reverse complement strand
AGCGGGACCCAAAGAGGAACACACCAAGGCACATCATCATAACATTACCCAAGGTCAAGAATAAGGAAAGAATCTTACAAGCAGCAAGAGAAAAGGAGACAGTTACCTACAAAGGAATTCCCATAAGACTGTCAGTGGATTTCTCTAAGGAGACCTTCCAAGCAAGAAGGGGCTGGAGAGAAATATTTCAAATCATGAAGAGCAAGGACCTACAACCAAGAATAATCTATCCAGCGAAACTGTCATTTAGAATGGAAGGGCAGATAAAGTGCTTCTCAGATAAGGTCAAGTTCAAGGAGTACATCATCATGCAGCCTTTACTATATGAAATGTTAAGGGGTTTTATATAAAGACTCATGAGAGAAGGCACCAAGGCCAGATCAGCTACCAGGGAACTCAGATCAGCCACAGCCAAGACACTTGTGAGGTAAGCAAGCAAAATACAACCAGAGAAACAAATTATAACCAGAGACATTGAAATTTAGAACATTCTGGCAGTAACCAGAGGGGAGGGGGAAGGGGATAATGGGGACAAGCGTATTCAGGAACTTCTATAAAGGACACATGGACAAAACCAAGGGGGAAGGTGGAAGCAAGGGAGGGAGGTGGGTTTGCCTGGGGTTGGGGGTGGGGGTAAATGCAGACAACTGTAAGTGAACAACAATAAAATGATTAAAAAAAAATAATAACCCAATGGCATAGAATGGACATGCCAGAAAGTCAAACTAAATAGATTGGTGAACCCCTGGAGGCCCTGCAGAACCACCGAGAGGCTCTCCCAGGCATTTCAATGTTTTAGGAAGGCTTATCTGGGCAACCCTGAAGGCAACCATTTGGGCAAGGAGACATCCTTGGGAAACACAGATTAGAACTCATCAGGTTACAGATGGTGTACAACAATGTGAGTGTACTCAATACCACTGAACACTTACAATGGTTAAAATGGCAAATTTTGTGTTATGTATGTTTTTTCACAATTAAAAATAAAGATAAAAATAAAATAACAAAGGAGTAGTGACTCAGAAGATAAGTAAGGACCTTGGCCTGAAGGAGGATATACTACAAGCAGCTGGAAATAGGAGACAAAGTTACAGTGGCCCTGGAGGGAGCATTGACTGTCCTTTGTATAGGTGTCCTTTGTATAGGTGGGCTCACTTCATCCTCTACACAGCCCTGTGAGGTGGGCAGTATGCCTCAATGTTACAGGTGAGGAAAATGAAGCAGGGAGGATTTAAATAACTTGTCCAAGGTCACACAGCTACTCAGTGGAAGAATCAGGATTTGCATCCAAAGGGTGGAACTCTGGAGTCTATTTTATATCCACCCAACCCCTGGAGCTCAGGAATAAGGGGAAAGCTAAAAATGTACCTTTGAAATCATCAGCTTACAGGCCCTGGGAAGCCCCAGGGGAGTGGATGCTTCCAACCACGGAGAAGATGGGAGGAAAGCTTTTACAGATCAGAGCCCTGGAGAGTGCAGTGCTTCCAGGTAGTGGGGGACAGGCCACAGGGTCAGAAAAGAACTAGAGAGGGTGGTGAGAACATTTGGTCACCTCACTAGTCTGCACACAGAGGAAAAGCCAGTGAGTGGGTGTTAATAACTCAAGGCCGTGCCTGAAATCAGCAGTGTCCCCCTGCAAGCCTCAGGATAGCCACATACATTCACAACTGCCTCTGCACCTCTCTCCATGGAGCCTGCTGCATCTCCCAGCAGTGTGCTGTCCCAGTAAGTTCAGGGAGTACAGAGTCAACCAGTCTTGAGGGTAAGCCTCTTTCCAACATCATCAGTTCACAGTTTGTGCAAGTTACCTAGGCTGTCCAAGCCTGTTGATTTAAAATGAGATGAGTTAACCTGCCTTGCCATTTAGACAGGATCTCAGTAAAACAATGTGTATGAAGTGGGGCTGTCAAAACCCTGCTCATCTACTCTCAGCCCTGACTGTTCCAACCCATGCCCAGCACCCAGTAACCAGCCCCTAGCACCAGACGTCTCTGCACTCGGGAGATTTCTCTGTCCACCTGGAGCCTACTCTGCTTGCATCCATGTGGCAGGCTCCATAAGCCAGGAATGATTTTTGTCAATGTCAGACAGCAGCTCTCTTTGTCCCTTGGGAAAGATAACTCTCTAGTGGTTCCCTGAGGCCACTGAAAGATTAAGCTTCACCTATCCAGCTCTTCACTGACTGACTTCCCCTCTCCACATCAATTTCCCACACCTCTGTAGGCGTTCCCTGGGATCCCCTCCCAGAATCAGCCACTTATCCTCAAATCCTTCATTTAGGGTCTGCTTCTGGGGAAACACAAACCAAAGCAGAGTGCAATTCAAGCAAAGAGTAGGTACTCAATAAATGTAACCCTCTTCATGAAAAGTGTGTTTTCTTCCTATTTCCCCTCAAAACCATATGTGTTCTTTTTATTTGGACTTTACTCCTCTGTTCCATGAAACATAGGTGCTTTGTCGCCCTTTCCTGAATCTAAGCTCCTGAATTGAAGTTAGTATCTTCCCAACTAGCAAGCACATGGTTACATACAAAAGAACCTCAGGTAATACTTGCTGGATACACCTCATGAAAAAAGAAATGCCTCTTCTCACTGATAAGACACAGAAGGAAGAGAGCAGGAGGAATCATGAATACCCTGGACTTAAAAGGGGAGTCCAGAGGGCTAAGTTAAGGTGCCAGATAACAAGTTTTAATTTAGGCAAATGAATTGGAGGTGCTAACAAGCCAGGGAGGCACAGATGTCTGGAAGTTAGGGATGGGATTTAAACAGAGTTCCAGGAGAAGATCAGTACTGGGGATGGGAACTTAGGAGTCATTTTCTTGGAAGTGATAGATAAAGCTTCAGGTGAGAAGAATAAGCACTGTTTGTTCCTTCAGACCTGCAGGGAGGAATCTTTCCCACCTCCTGCACAGAGGAAAGTGGAGGAGCCTGCAGCAGGGGATCTCATCAGTCACTCTCAGTTACTCAGAACACCTTCCGACTGCAGGTTGCAAATTGCTTTACAAATGTGATTCAGTTTTACACAAATGTTGCCATACCCATTACAGAAAGCATGATAGAGAAACATTCTCAGCCTTGCAAAACATGTGCCATGCATTTTATTTTACTTTTTGAATTGGCTATTCAAGATAATTTAAATGTAATGTCATTGGTCCAAGTACAGGATATGGTATTGCTCTTCAGGATCTCACCTTTGTTTCTTAATTTTGAGATACCTGGTTAGGAGAACTTAAACTACTTTTCAACCAGAGCAAACTGCCACATGTGAGTTGGTAGCTTGTTTATTACATAGGTGAGGCTCAAGATGTTTTGGGTCAGGGCATCTCAGTGCCAGCAAGAAATGTTTAATAGCTCCCTTTGCTTATGGACAGATGGCAATGGTAGGTACCTGCTGCCTGGGGGACAGTCAATAAAACCATTTTTTGTAATTTGACAAAGTTTCTCTTTCCTGACCCTCCTGGCATGCAAAGCTGAGAGGCTTGAGTCAGTTTCCATAGTCTTCTGACCCTTCACCAAGGTACTTTTTTGACTGCAGTATGACAGGAGAGACCACCCAGAACACAAGTGGTCACCTATCCAAAAAGAAATGAGGTTGTTCTCATAGCCCAGGTCTTGGTGGTCATGGGACAGTTGACCTAGCTGAGCATGTGGATGAGGCCAAAAGACCTTCCCTCCCCAACCTCCCAGTACACTCTAGCTGTATATGTGCGAGTAATATTCAGATGTCACCTGGAGAGAGCCATTGGCTGAAGGTGGCCTGAGGGGAAGGACTGGCACCCTGGAATGTCTTGTGGAAGGACTGGCCCCCTGTCCCAGTTTGAAAAGAGAGTAAGTCCAGATCCTTAGCAGATTGGGTTGGGTGAGCGTCAGGTCAACCAAGCATCTACTGGGACACTGCAGAATCAGGGTCACTGCCACACTGCAAGATGCCTGGGGCCAGCAAGGCCAGCATAGGAAGCAATGGTAGCAGGTGCCAGGGGTCTGGGGCAGGCACTCACACCCTCTATTTCTCCCCCTGCATGCCTTGGAAACAGAGCCAGCCCCTACACACTAGGATGATGCACAGGAAGATCCCAAGACAAATATCTAGAATTAATTTGATTAGGCAGGGGCTTGACCGATTACTTGGAACATTAATGACATTTTAAACATGAATTTGTTCAAAATAATGCAATAGGCCATTTAATTAAATAAATAAATCATGATTTATTCTAAAGCAATGAACATTTTACTCTGATGAGGCATCTCCTCATTACTGACTGCAGTTTCCATAGCATTGTGACATAAATATTTCAGATTCCTTGAAGGTATTAAAAATAATCCTATAGTTGTTTATGTTTTCTTTCACAGCTTTCAAAAGAATTATAATAAATTCTCTCCTCCAGTTAGGATACATAACACACTTTATTTTAGTTTGGCTTAAGATTTTGGAAAATACTTAAACTTATATGCATGATACAGTTATTAAGCTAAAGCACTGCATTGGTAATACTTTTAACACAGTAAAGAAAATCCCTTATTTAAATTATAGTCATAAACTAAATGAATGAAAATTGAATATAAGAAACTTTCAGAGTATCACAGTATAATTGATGTTGAATAACATTTAATATCTGAACTCATGTTTTGGAAAAAAGTACATCCTAAATCATCCAAGGGGACACTGTCAATTATAACTAACAGTGGTGTGTTTTCTAGAAAAGTATAAACACTTTATGAATAGTATAAAGCTAAAGTAGAATAATTGATCTCATGAGAAAGAGCAATGGAATCTTTTCACTGATAAGACAATATTTGCTTTTCAGTCAGGTGCTGAGTGGATGTTTGGAATATGTCTGGTGGCTCCGCGGATTATAACAGAGAACATGGCAGCCCAGAGGGAATGGAGCCCAATGGTGTCATCAAGAGCAACTGGAATGAGATTGTTGATAACTTTGATGACATGAATCTTCTTTGGGGCATTTATGCTTATGGTTGTGAGAAGCCTTCAGCTATTCAGCAGAAAGCTACTATTCCTTGTATTAAAGGGTATGATGTGATTGCTCAAGCTCAGTCAGGTACTGGCAAGACAGCCATATTTGCTATTTCCATCCTGCAACAATTAGAGATTGAATTCAAGGAGACCCAAGCACTAGTATTGGCCCCCACCAAAGAATTGGCACAATGATCCAAAAGGTAATTCTGGCACTTGGAGACTACATGGAAGCAACTTGCCATGCCTGCACTGGTGGAACCAAAGTTTTCAATGAAATGCAAAACTGCAGGCTGAAACGTCACATATTGTTGTAGGCACACCAGGGAGAGTGTTTGATATATTACACAGAAGATATCTTTCTCCAAAATGGATCAAAATGTTTGTTTTGGATGAAGCAGATGAAACATTGAGCTGGGGATTTAAGGATCAAATCTATGAGATTTTCCAAAAATTAAATACAAGGATTCAGGTTGTGTTGCTTTCTGCCACGATGCCAATTGATGTGTGGAAGTGACCAAAAAAATCATGGGAGATCCAATTCAAATTATGGTGAAAAAGGAAGAATTGTCCCTTGAAGGAATAAACAGTTTTATATTAATGTTAAAAGAGAGGAATGGAAGTTGGATACACTTTGTGACTTGTACAAGACACTGATGATTGCACAGGCTGTCATTTTTCTCAATACAAGGTGCAAGGTGGACTGAGAAAATGCATGCCAGTTTCTGCTCTGCATGGTGACCTGGACCAGAAGGAAAGAGATGTTATCATGAGGGAATTCCAATCAGGGTCTAGCTGTATTCTGATCACTACTGACTAGTTGGCCGGTGGGAATGATGTGCAACAAGGTTATAAACTATGATCTACCTACCAATTGTGAGAACTACATTCACAGAATTGGCAGAATGGGGGTCAACTGGGGAGGAAATGTGTGGCTATAAACTTTGTTATTGAAGAAAACAAGAGAATTCTTCATGAGACTTTCTACAATACTGCAGTGGAGAAAGTGCCGATGAATGTGGCTGACCTTATTTAACTCCTGGGATGAGATAGTTCTGAACGTAGTGCTCACTGTTGCTGAATAGGTGACCACGGCGTGCATTGTGCTTCTTTCTTTTGGAATACTTGAATCTTATCTCAGTGCTCACAACAGATCAGAAATACAGATTTTGATAGCAAAGCAACTTAAGTTGTGAGCTCTTGTGAGGAAACTCATTGGCTTTATCCTCTTTAGAGTTAGACTGTTGGGGTCTTTCTTAGGAATTTCTTTCCTAGTTCTTTAGAAATGGTTTATTAGATGTTCTCTATCATTTAATAATATACTTGTGGACTAAAAGATATAAGTGCTGTGGGGAGGGGGGAGGGGAGGGAGAGGATGCAAATAACTGTAATTGAACAACAATAAAGTAATTAAAAAAATAAAAGATATAAGTGCTGTATAAAATCAGCCAATTATGTTAAAGTAGCTTATCTGCCTTTATTGTATTTTGTTATTTAGCCTGAATAGAAGGCCTTTAAAATTGATTTTTTAGAAAGCTTTTGAATACATTTTGTTGGTACTTATTCAACAAAGTATTTAATTAGTGTTTAGTGTAAACTAGACACCAGCAAGCAATCGTATCTTAGATAGGGTTAAATCCCCGGTAAAATTACCATATTGCATATCTCCTAATGAAGTTTGAATGTTAAATAAATTGTATATTCACTTTTAAAAAAGACAATATTCACCTCCTTTTGAGAAAAATTTAGAATTGCAAATCCACCAAGAGTTGTTTTTATTCTAAGCTGTGGTGAAACACATAGAACTTTCTAGAATAAAATACATATTGAAAGTTTATGTGTGCTTCAGTGGACATCACTTCCAGAGACATCAGGGCTGATACAATATTTCTGGTATTTCTCCAGAGATACCATAAAAAGAAGGACCTCAAACATTCCTTAAAAAGCCAGGTCACAGCCTTCTGTGTGTCTAGGACGATGCTTTCCAAGAAAAGCATCATAAAGGCAGCACAGTTGACTCAGTTACAGGATCACAAACTCAAATTAGAATGTGCCTTCACTCAGCCTTTCTGCCTGACACCAACACTGCTGCAGCATGGTGGTCTCACCCTCTGCATGGGCACGGCCAGTGTGCTTCATCAGTAGGTGTCACTCTGTGGAGAGTCCTTCCACATATAGAGCCTGCAGCCACCTTCCAGTAACTTTTACCTATTTTCCCTTTTCTGAGCAACCAGGAATGAATGTCATCCCTGACCACATGACTCTACAAATATTTTAAATCATGACTTTTTGGTGTTGTTTGTTTTTTTGTTTTTTTGCTAGGAAGTCATCTGGTGCACCTGATGTGAAATTTGTTGCCATGCTTGCTCTCACCCCGAACAGGAGCAATATCTGTAGTCTGTGTCATAGGAGGTCATAATAAAATGTTCCAGTTACATATTGCCATGTAAAAAAGCACCCCAAATTTAGTAGCTTAAAACAATGGTACTGTTTATTTTGTTCACACAAGTGTTTGGTGACCTCAGTGGGAATAGGCTCTATCCTCCACTCTGTTCGAAGGTGGTGCAAGGCTTCCAAGTCTGGCTGCCAGTGCTGGTTTATGTTGGTGGGGCTATCTGCCAGAGTGCCTTCATGCAACCTCTTCATGTGGCCTGGGTCCCAAGGCAGGTGTACCCAGAGACTGAGCCAGGTAGAAGCCTTATCACCTCTGGAGTCACAAAGGATCATTTTCTCTGTATCCCATTCATCCAGATAGTCACAGGCTGTAGTCAAAAGCTCATCCAGGGTAAAGAGCTGGGGAAATACATTCCACCTCTGATGGGGAAGTGGCAAGGTTTTAGAAGGTAAAATGGGATTGAAAATATTACTGCAGCCCTTTTACTGCAAAAATGACATCTCCCAAATACAGTGGGTTTGCAATTTCATTCTAGTTCCAATGATGGTAAATACCATCTGCCTGTGTTAGTAGTTCAGAGTCAATCAAACCTTATTATAATTCCCAACATCCCAATTCCATAGTCTCTAGAATAGTGCTCTCCACTCGCAGAGTTATTGCTGTTTGCCAGAAAAGCAAGCCATGAATCATGCTCACCAAGTACTCCAGGAGCATAGATACTCAGACATTATTGGACAAGTAGAATTTTGTTTATAATCCACTTTATGCCTATTGTACAAAAGTCCATGTATGCATTGGATTCCAGTATCATTACCCTACCTTCCAGCACTTTGTTACAAATAAGACTCAGAGACAGAAGGGACCTTCCTGGGGTCTGCAATCTCTTAGCAGAGAGATACTGTGTGACTCAGCAGAAATGGTGGGGTTTGATTTTCAGGGTATATTCTGAGCATTTCACACAGTGTTGGGGGAAAGAAGAGCTGTAAGATTCATGTACACAGTTTCCCATATTCAGGGTGGCAGAATTTAAGATCCAAAGTCCTTTCTATGATGATAAGAACAAAAGGACCATAGAAAGATGTAAGAATCATTCCAAGAGCATTATCTTCAGGAAAAGAAAATTGATTAAATTTTAGTTCACCTAACTTCATCAGGATTACTGGAGTTGAATCTCTAGCCTATTGATATAAATTAAATATAATTTGAGCCCACATTTATGAAGTCTTATTTTGCCTGTAAAGTACAATGATATAATAAGTATTCATATCACATAAATAGAAAACATTTTTATTAATCAGAAATAAGTTGCATATGAAGGAAGCAATTCAATTAATTTGTAATAAATAACTGGTCATTAGAAAGCTATTAGTGCTCTTGCATTTCCTGTGTCTGCCTGCCTTTGAGTAATTGCTCACCTGTACTTATGTTATTTATAATTAAATACAAAAGCCATTTTAAAATGCCATTAAGGCCATGAATTAAATTCATATATAAAATTCAGAGTTAGAGCTCCTACTTGTTTCTCATCTCCTTAGGTCTCCCGGTGCCCTGCACTGCACAGTAGGGTAGAGGATAGAGGGGATGTGCTAAAGGTTCACAACAGTTCACACTTTTCATTGATAAAATGATATACCTTCTCAAAAAGGGGTCCACACTTTTCAAGAACTCTCCATTATGTTCATTCATTTGTTTATTCACTCATTCCAGAGACATACTGAGCACAGGCAGGCAGTTGTTAAGGGAGCATCACCAATAAGACAGGACTCCTCCACACTGGAATAGGAAGCAGAGAGGAGGTACTAAGTAAATATTTATTAAATAAAAGAATCAAACACAGAAGAGGCAGAGGAGGTACTAAATAAATATTTATTAAATAAAAGAATCAAGTAATGGTAGAAGTTTGAAAAGTATCATCATAAAGTATGAATTAGGCAGCATATATGCCCCAAAACACCCTCAATTTTCCAATGGTGCTCCAGTGTAAGAACTGGGATTGCTAACACATGATCCTTCCCAGCCTTTTCCTTGTCAGTGGAGGCTACAGAACTCAGGTTCTGCTCCTCGGTTCCCTCACAGACAAGATTTTCTAGACTAGTTCTTTGGCTGTGTAACAGAGAGAAGAGAAATGGCACAAGTGAAGCACCAAAGGTGTGAGCAAAGACTCAGACAGGAGTTCTGAGTTGAGAAGAAAAGGGAACAAGGAGCTGTGGTGTATCAAGAGAGTGACCACACATCTGGTTTGCCCAACATGTTTCCTCGTGTGCTTTACACTGTGTCAACTTAGAACTAAGCAGGAGTTCTGCTTTCATAATTCTTTTCCTGTATGTCTCTAGGTTAAGGTTAGCACAAAACAAATGTGTGCAAGATTTAGAAGACAGAGGCAAATTAGCAGGCTATCCCTGTATGGTGTGAAGGTTGGTGGAGGACCAGGTGCCACTGCATACCCACCCAGATCTGGGAGCCGGTCTTGTGGTTGGGGCAGAGCCTAGCCCCTCTGGGTCCTAGCCAGTGCATATGCAGCATGGTGCAGAAGGGCTTTTCTTGTGGGTTAGCCCTGTGGCTGAGGTTGGAGCTGGTGAGACACAGAGATGGTCCCAATTTGTCCTTGCTCTTTCTTATGTGAGCTTCAGCTTTCCTTCTAAATATCAGTCCCATCGGCCTCAGGCCTACACCAGAGGCAGAAGCAGCAGCCTGGAATTAGACTTCTTCACCAGCTCACACCCCTTATTCTACATCACTCCTAGGGCCTCTGCCTCTCTAATTAAACCCTGACCAACACAATCACCTCAGTGCAGTTTATGCTAGTGCTCCCTTCTGGCTTAAATGATGAACTATATGTTTATCTAAGTATAAATTGATGGGAAATGAGGGGATTTTTTAAATGATTGCTATAGTTGCTGCAGATTTTCTATCCCGCTCATAGAATTAAAGGTGCAAAAAATCCTGAGGAACTGTTTGTTGTTGTTGTTGGGGCTGTTTCTTTAATTCAGTCTCTCTTCATATTCAGCCGAGAGACCAATGTCTTCCATTTCCCATCCTCCCCCTCCCACAAGGCTTCAACAGGTGCATTTTGACAGGAGATAGGCTTTTGAGAACATTGCTTTAGATCTTTAAGACTGTTATTTTTAACTACCAAAGACTGTGTCAAGAGAGAACAATTTTTAATCATTGTTCTTTTCTCATTACATTATGTATTTAGGGATTAAAGGTTCAGGAGAACTTAGCACAGTTATGTTTTTTAAGATACATGTTGAGATGCTTTTTTTGTTTCTTTTTTATTTCTTCTTTTTTCTTTTTTAAGGAAGACTCTTTTAGAAATGCACATTATTATACACTGTGCCATTCCTGATTTGTTTCTGCTACTCTGTACATACTTTCCATTCTTGTTACAGTCTTTAGCAGCTGGTGGGGAGGCTTCACCTTGTTCAACCTGAGGGTTGTCAGATGTTCAGGTGGAGGCTGAGGACTACCATCTGGATAGTCCAGGGATGCACTCTCTGAGAGTACCTCGTTAGTCACCTTTTCGATACAAATGGGGCAGAACCAGCTAAAACACTCCAGGACAAAATGAACCGTATCCTGAATTTGCCGCAGTTTTATCATCAGGCACCACCACCCTGCTCTTTCCCTCTCAAAGATGTCTTTAGAACATGCCTCTATTGCTTGATCTGTCCTTTCTCCTACAATTTTGACCCTATTTTTACAACAAGTCTGTCCTTCTTTTTCTTCTTTTCACCATTTCTGCTTCTGTATCTTCATTTTTTATCTTTTTAACATTGTGACACATAAGAGTATTGATGAATTTCCCAACACAGGGCAATTCTTGAAAACCCAAGCACCAAGAATTTTAGTGGTCATATGAAGACAACAGGGTTAGAACTCAGATAATAGAGTAACAAACTGAAAGAGAATATAAAATAAGTATAATTAAAGACATAAACTTTGGAATTAAAACCAAAAGAAGAGAAAAAGACTGTGCAAAAAGGATATAGATTCTCCATTCCCCTGGGATTTAGAAGCTGGAAAGAGCATATTTTCCACCTTTACTATAACGACAACATCAGAAACAAAAACAAAAACACTAGGCAGCATACAACTTAACAGCTTTTCCTGAACCCATCAGAGATTTGAGGTGGCAAGGCAGCCAACTAACTTGAAATCTCAGGAAAGACAGACACTTCCAAGGGCATGAGCACTTGCTTATCTGAGGCAGATGCCATCTGACAAAGGTAAGAAGAATTTGGCTAAAATTCTTAATTCATTGCTGAAGGACGAATGTGGGCTTCCCTGGGCCCACAGATTTAGAGGTGATTGAGACCTATTTGAAGGCTGTTCTTTCTGTACCTACCTCATAAGGCAGTAGCGCTACAACTGCTAGAATCCCAAGGAAGGGATCCTTATGAGGCAGGCCTGGAAGACAGGACAGCAGCCACCCAGGGAAAGGCACATAAACCTGTACAGATCTCTGTCCCGTTTCCCCTAGAGTACAAAAGCTTTGACATCTGGGGGAACAGAGTATATTGCCCTTCTAGTACTGATGAAAGCCCACTGTATCTGGGAAAAGGGAACAACAAAAAGCCCCTCCGCTCCTGATAGAGGCTAAGAATATGCGGTGCACCCAGAACTACAGTTGGGTAGACACAATCATTGATATTACTATACCACAGAGACCAAGCAACAGAATGCATGCCCAAGACTGAGACATAATCAGAACAACAGGGAACACTCCATCCCCCATCCACCTAAAGGCCAAGAGGCACTGAATGATGAAAACAGGTCATGAAGGAATAAGGTGAGAGTGTGGGGAGAGAGAATCTTTCAGAGGCTCAGCCTGGAAGGAAGACCTAAAGCTGAGGAAGAGGTAGAGACTGATAAAAAAAAAAAAAAAAAAAAAAAAAAAAAAAAAAAAAAAAAACCATTTGGCGAACCAGACCCACACTAAACACAGAAAACAGTAGAGAAATTCAAGGCTGTGGTGCACTGAGAGTCACGGCAGAGACAACAGATCTCAAGCCTAGCACAACTCCTGACTAGATCCCACACTAAAGGCTCAGTAGAACGAAGGGTGTGTCCATTTCCAGACACAAAATCTGTTTGCTTCTGTATTTACCAGCTGACACAAGTATCAGGCTCTTAAAATACTATAGGGCATAAAAAAAAGCAAGATAAAAGAACCACATTGCCAAAGGATAAAAATAAATCAATGTGTGTGTCACAGAGTTTAGAACTATAAGAAAAATATTTATAATAACTATGATTAATATGTTAAAGAATCGAATGGAAAAGTTAGAACATGGGATAGCATGTGTATAATTTCAGCAGAGACCATGGAAACTCTAAGAAGGAATCAAATGGAAACAAGAGAAATGAAAAATACAGTAACAGAGATGAAGAATACCTTCAACAGGTTCATCGGCAGGCTCAACACAGCTGAGAAAGGAATCAATGCAGAAGAGACCATCTAAGAACTATGGAACAATATCAAATGGTCTAACATATATATACATAATTAGAATTCAAGAAGTAGAGGAGAGAGACAATGAAGCGGATGGAATTATTAAAAAAAAAGAAAAGATAAAATCTTCAAACTTAAATCGCAAACACCAAACCATACATCTAACAAGCTCACAAAAAACAAGCAGGATAAATACCAAAACACACACACAAACACACACCCCTAGGCATTTCATATTCAAACTACTAAAAATCTAAGACAACAAGAAAATCTTGAAGGTAGCAAAATAAAATACACTATGCACAGAAGAACAAAGATTACAAAGGAATTCTTTTCAAGAAACTACGTACGTCATATTTAATGGAGTGATACCATTTAAACAAACTTACTTACTTTATATATTTATTTTTACAGTTGTTCAAGTACAGTTGTATCCATTTTCCCACCACCAATTTCCCCCACACCATCCACCCACACCACTCACTCTCAATCCTTCCTCTCTTTGAATTTGTCGATGTGCTTTTTATACATGTTCCTTGACAACTCTTCCCCTTCTTTCCCTTGTTATTGCCCTCCCCCCTCCTCCAGTTACTGAGTTTGTTCTTTATTTCAATATCTCTTGTTACATTTTGCTTGTCTTTTTTCTTTTTTCTTTTTTATTGTCGTTCAAGTTGTTTTCTTAATTAGGTTCCAATTACAGGTGAGATCATATAGTATTTATCTTTCATAGCCTGGCTTATTTCACTTAGTTTAATGCTCTCCAGTTCCATCCATGCTGTTTGTGAAGGGTAGGAGCTCCTTCTTTCTTTCTGCTGTATAGTATCCCATTATGTAAATATACCGTAGAGTTTTGATCCACTCACTTACTGATGGGCACTTAGGTTGCTTCCAGCACTTTGCTATTGCAAACTGCACTGCTATGAACATTGGGGTGCACAGGTTCCTTTGAATTAGTGTTTCAGGATTCTTAGAATATAATCCCAGCAGCAGATGGGTCAAACAGCATTTCTGTTTTTAGTTTTTTGAGGAAATTCCATACTGTTTTCCACAGTGGCTGCACCAGTCTGCAGACTCACAGTGTACTAAGATTCCCTTTTCTCCACAACCTCACCAGCATTTGTTGTTTATTGATTTGTTTATGATGGCCATTCCAACTGGTGTGAAGTGGTATCTCATTGTGGTTTTAATTTGCAACTCTCTGATGGCTAGTGATGCTAAACATCCTTTCATATGTCTCTGGGCCCTTTGTATGTCCTCCTTGGAGAAGTGTCTGTTTTAGTCCTTTGCCTATTTTTTAAATTGGATTATTTTTCTTCCTAGTGTGGACTTGTGTGAGTTCTTTATATATTTTAGAGATCCAACCCACGTCCGAGGTATGATTGGAAAATGTATTTTCCCTTATAGTTGGTTCCCTTTTCATTTTGCTGATGTTTTCTTTAACCATGCAGAAATCTTTTAATTTGATGAAGTCCCATTTGTTTATTCTTTCTTTTATTCCCCTTCCTCTAGGGGACATATCAGTGAAAATATTGTTGAATGGAATATCTGACATTTTCCTTCTTCAATTCTCCTCTAAAACTTTTATGGGGTCACAGCTCAACTCTTTCATCCATCTTACATTTATTCTGGTGTATGGTATAAGTTGGTGATCAAGTTTCATTTTTTCTTCATGTAGCTATCGAGATCTCCCAACACCATTTGTTGAAGAGGCCATTTTTACTCCACTTTATACAATTGCCACCTTTGTCAAATATTAATTGACCATAGAGACTTGGTTTTATTTCTGGGCTCTCTATTCTGTTCCATTGATCTATCTGTCTCTTCTCATGCCACTACCAGACTGTTTCTTATTACAGTGGCCTTGTAATATAGTTTTATGTCAGGTAGTGTGATCCCTCCTACTTTGTTCTTCTTTCTCAAAATTGCTGCAGCTATTCAGGATCATTTATGATTCCATATCAATTTTTGAAATGTTTCTTTTATATCTATGAAATATGTCATTGGTATTTTAACAAGGGTTCCATTGAATGTATGAATTGCTTTGGGTAGTATGGACATTCTGAAGATGTTAATTCTTCCAATCCATAAGCACAGTGTATGCTTCCATTTATTTGTGTCTTCTTTAATTTCTTTCTTCAGTGTTGTGTAGTTGTCTGAGTACAGGTTTTCTACCTCCTTGATTGTATTTATTCCTAGGTACTTTATTTTTCTTGTTGCTATGTCAAATAGGATTTTCTTCCTGATTTCTGTTTCTGATATTTCATTGTTGGTGTACAAAAATGCCTTCAATTTCTGAATATTGACTTTGTATCCTGCTGTTTTGCCAAATTCACTTATTAGATCAAGTAGTTTTTTGGTGGAGTCTGTAGGACGTTCTATGTACACATAATGTCATCTGCAAACAATGACAGTTTTACTTCCTCCTTTCCAATTTGGATGCCTTTTATTTCTTTATCTTGTCTGATTGCTGTGTCTAGGACTTCCAATACTTTGTTGAATAGAAGTCGTGAAAGCCAATATCCTTATCTTGTCCTGATCTTAGTGGGAAAGCTTTTGGATTTTGCCCATTGAGTATAATGTTGGCTGTAGGTTTTTCATATATGGCCTTTATTATGTTGAGATATATACCCTCTACTCCCACTTTGCTGAGTATTTTTATCATAAAATGGTACTGTACCTTATCAATTGCTTTTTCTGCCTCTATTAATATGATCATGTGATTTTTGTCTTTCATTTTTATGTGATATATTACATTTATTGATTTGCAAATATTGTACCTACCTTGCATCCCTGGATGAGTTTTGCCAATATTTTGTCGAACATTTTAGCATCTATGTTCAGCAGCAATATTGGCCTATAGTTTTCTTTTCTTTGTTGTGTTTTTATCTTGTTTTGGGATTAGGATGATGCTGGCTTCACAAGAAGAGTTTGAGAGTCTTACCACTTCTTGGATATTTTGGAAAAGTATGTGAAGGATAGGTGTTAGCTCTTCCTTAAATGTTTTGTAAAATTCTCCTGTGAAACTGTCCAGTCCAGGGCTTTTGTGTGCAGGAATTTTTTTATTAGCACTTCAATTTCATTGCTGTTATTGGTCTGTTCAGGCTTTCTTCTTCTTAATTCAGTTTAGGGTGATTATATTTTTCTAGAAATTTGTTCATTTCACCCAGGTTTTCAAATTTCTTGGCATCTACTTCTTCATAGTAAATTCTTACAGTCCTTTGTATTTCTCTGGTATCAGTTGTAATTTGTCTTCTTTCATTTCTGCTTTTATTTATTTGGGTCCTCTCCCCCCCTTTTTTTTTCTTGATGAGTCTGGTTAAAGGCTTGTCAATTTTGTTTATCTTTTCAAAGAACAACCTCCTGGATTTATTGATCCTTTGAATAGTTCTTTTAATCTCCATGTCATTTAATTCTGCCCTCATCTTGATTATTTCCTCCCTTCTACTCGCTCTAGGCTTTGTTAGTTGTTGCTCCTCCAGTTCTTGTAGATGTAGGGTTAAGTTGTTTATTTGAAATGTTTCTATCTTTTTTAGGTAGACCTGTATCACTATGAACTTCCCTCTCTGGACTGCCTTTGTTGTGTCCCATAGGTTTTGAACTATTGTGTGTTCATTTTCATTTTTTTCCAGAAACTTTTTGATTACTTCCTTGATCTCATTATTAACCCATTAATTGTTCAATAGAATGTGATTCTGTCTTCATGAGTTTGAGATATTTTGAGTTTTTTCCTTGAGATAGGTTTCTAGTTTCAGACCTTTGTGGTCTAAGAAGATGATTGATACGATTTCAATTTTCTTGTATTTATTGAGATTTGTTTTGTGTTTTATCATATGATCTACTTTTAAAAATATTCCATGTGCATTTGAAAAGAATGTATATTTTGCTTCTTTGGGGTGAAAGGCTCTATATATATCAGTTAAGTCCATTTCTTCTAGGGCATTGTTCAATGCCACAATACCTTTGTTGTTATTTTGTTTGGAAGATCTATCCATTTTTGAGAGTGGGGTGTTAAAATCCCCTACTATAATTGTGTTGCTATCTATATCTTTCTTGAAATCCTCCAACATTTTTCTTATATATTTGGGTGCTCCTATGTTTGGTGCATATATGTTTATAATATTTATGTCTTCTAGATGGATTCTTCCCCTTGAGTATTATGAAGTATCCTTCTGTGTTTTTTATGGCCTTTGTTTTGAAGTGTGTTTTGTCTGATATAAGTATTGTTACCCTGACTTTTTTCTTCCAATCCATCAGCTTGGAATATTTTTTTTGCAACCCTTCACTTTCAGACTGTGTAGATCTTTTCTTCTAAGATGGGTCCCTTGAAGACAGCATATGTGTGGGTCATGATTTTCTTATCCATTCAGCTACCCTATCATGTCAGCTACTCAGACATTTGACTGGTGCTTTAATCTATTTATATTTCAGGTTGTTATTGAGAGCTACTTATTCATTGCCATTTTATTCCCTTTATACCTGAGTTCCTCTCTCTCACACTCTTTTTCTTCCTTTTCTTGAAGCAGTTGCTTTCACATATCTTGCAATTCTGGTTTGGTGAAGGTGTATTCTTTCAGCTTTCTTTTGTCTGGGAAGCTCCTTATTTTGCCTTCTATTCTAATTGAGATCCTTGCTGAGTAGAGTTGTCTTGGATACAGTCTTTTCTTTTCACTGCTTGGAATATTTCTTGCCATTGCTTTCTGGCCTGTAGTGTGTTGAGAAGTCACCTGCTGGCCTTATCAGGGCTCCATTGTATTTTACTTCCTGTTTCTCCCTGGTTGCCTTTAAGATTCTCTCTTTGTCTTTCAATTTTGCCATGTTAATTATGATATGTCTTGGAGTGGGCCTCTTTGGGTTCCTCTTGATTGGGACCCTCTGTCCTTCTTGGGCTTCTGTGAATTTTTCTCTCATTAAATTAGGCAAGCTTTCCATCATTACTTTTTGAAACAGAATTTTTATCCCTCGCACCTTTTCTTCTCCTTCTGGTATCCTTATTTTATGGATATTATTACATTTCATTTTCTCCTGCAGTTCCCCTAACCAATTTTTGATCTTTTTGAGTCTTTTTTCCTTTTCTTGCTCTTTCTTAGATATATTTTCTACCTTGTAATCCAGCTCAGTGCTTTGATCCTCTCCTTCACCTTACCTGCTTTTGATTCCTTCTACTATGTTCTTTAATTCAGAAATTGTATTCCTCATTTCCTCTTGGCTCTTGTTGGTAGTTTCTATTTCCTTTTTCATGCTGATATACTTTATAGTAATTCTCGTAGTTTCCCTGTACTTTTTGGTGAGCTCACTGAGTGCATTGAGCTTCCTTATAACCATTTGTTTGAACTCAATATCTGATAGTTTACTTGCCTCTATTTTATTTAGCACTTAGTTCTATCAACTGGCAGTTGTTTCTTTGTCTTTCCCTTTTGGGGGTGGGGGCAACAATTCCTGTTTGCTTCTGTTTTTTAAATTGATCTGCTCTGACTCCCTGTACTTGTGGGGTGAATTTCTATGATAGGAGACCTGTGTGATTCAGTGGTATTGATCTCCTCAACTTGATCTCCTCAACGTGATGCTCCTAGGATTCCCTTTATGCCATTTATGTTGGTTCTCTGGATGTATTGGGTTTTGATTGTTGTTGGGTCATTCTTTCATGGGTCCTTCCCTCTAGCTGTTTGACCGAGGGTCACTCCACTCACCATGTCTTGTGTGCTGTTGTTCAGGTGCTGCCAGAATAAAACCACAAAGCCTAGGAAACAAACCCATGCCTACAAAAACAACTCTCACCCAGAATCCTTTATCAACAGTAAATGAACCAGTATTACTAAGGGTGTAAAGAGATTAAGGCTATTATAAGAAATGAGAGTGAATATGAGATGACCTACTAAAAGAAAAATGATTTTTGAGAGGGTAGAGGAGGTAGAGCTGGGAGTCAGAGTAATGCAAAGAGAGAAAGTAAAATTTACATCATAAATAAAAAAGAGAACTGAATAAGATGGAATGGAGTATGAAGGATACAGTGTATAATATTGGTGTAAATAGAAATTAAAATCGAATACAATAAAGTAGGAGAAAGAAAAAGTAAACAAATAATTAAAATATAGGAGCCAAATTGGAGAAAAGATCCACCACAGCACTATCAACAACAAATGAACTAAAATTAATGTATCTGGGATAGGAATAGAGGAAAAACAGAAAGAAAAGCTTATGGACTTCCAGCCAAGATGGAGGCATAGGGTAGACACACTGTGCCTCCTCGCACAACCTAAAGAGGGACAACAACAATTTAAAAACAAAAAACAACCAGAACTGACAGAAAATTGTACTGTAGGGAAGTACAACAACCAAAGAGTTAAAGACGGCACATTCATTTGGACAGGTAGGTGGGGCGAATCTGGGCAGAGGGGGCTCGCGGCAAGCCAGTGGTTTGTGGAGTAGGACAGACAACGCTGCAGCTAGCTGGAGAGATCTGCGGCCAGTGGACTTGGTGAAAACCGTGGCTGGCCAACCCAGACCTAGCAGGGCTGAGACAGGTGGAATAGGTGGTCCCATATGCCCATGCACATAAACCGGGAGAAAAAGTTGGGGAGCAAAACAAACCACTCAACCCAGGGTTCCAGTGTGGGGAAATAAAGCCCTAAGCCACCAATTGAAAACACCTGCAGGGTTGAGGCAGCAGGAGGAACTCCCAGCCTCACAGAGGAGTTGGTTGGAGAGACCCACAGGGTCCTAGAAGTACACATGCCCACCCAACCAGGAATCAGCACAGAGGGACCCAATTTGCTTGTAGGCAGTAGGTGAAGTGACTGAAAGCCAGCAGAGAGTGGAGCAAGTGCCATTGTTCTCTCTCAGACCCCTTCCCCACAGACAGTGTCACAATGCAACTATGTGGGTTTCCCTGCCCTGGTGAACATCTGAGGCTCTGCCCCTTATTCATAAGAGGTGTGCCGAGAAAAAAAAATGGCCCAAATGAAAGAGCAGATCAAAACTCCAGAAAAAATACAACTAAGCCAGAAGAGATAGCCAACCTATCAGATGCACAGTTTAAAACACTGGTAATCGGGATGCTCACAGAATTGGTTGAATTTGGTTGCAAATTAGATGAAAAAATGAAGGCTACACTAAGTGAAATAAAGGGAACTGCACAGGGAACCAATAGTGATGGGAAGAAAACTGGGACTCAAATCAATGATGTGGACCAGAAAAAAGAAAGAAACATTCAACCAGAAAAGAATGAACCAAAACAAGAATGCAAAAAAATGAAAAGAGGCTTAGGAACCTCCAGGACATCTTCAAACATTCCAACGTTCTAATTATAGGGGTACCAGAATGAGAAGAGGAAGAGCAATAAATTGAAAACTTATTTGAACAAATAATGGAGTAGAACTTCCCCAATCTGGCAAAAGAAATAGACTTCCAGGAAGTCCAGGAAGCTCAGAGAGTCCCAAAGAAGTTGGACCCAAAGAGGAACACACCAAAGTACATCATAATTACATTATCCAAGATTAAAAATAAGGAGAGACTCTTAGAAGCAGCAAGAGAAAAGTGGACAGTTACCTACAAAGGAATTCCCATAGACTGTCAGCTGATTTCTCAAAGGAGACAGTACAAGAAGGGGTTGGAAAGAAGTATACCAAGTCATGAAAGGCAAGGACCTACATCCAAGATTACTCTATGCAGCAAAACTTTCATTTAGAATGGAAGGGCAGATAAAGTGCTTCTCAGATAAGGTAAGTTCAAGGAGTTCATCATCACCCAGCATTTATTATATGAAAAGTTAAAGGATTTATATAAGATATGGAGGATTATCAACAGGGGAGTGGGAGGGGGAGAGAGGGAGCAAAGGTACAGAGAATAAGTAGCATAAATGGTAGGTAGAAAACAGACAGGGAGAGGTTAAGAATAGGATGGGAAATGTAGAAGCCAAAGAACTTGTGTGTATGACCCATGGACAAGAACTAAAGGAGGGGAATATGGGAGGAGGGTGTGTGGGGCAGAGGGGAATAAAGTGGGGGAAATGGGACAACTGTAATAGCATAATCAATAGAATATATAAAAAATACTGTGAACACATGCCAACAAATTGGACAATGAAGAAATGTATAAATTGCTAGAAACTTACAATCTTCCAAAACTAAATGAAGAATAAACAGAAAATTTAAATAGACAAATTACAACCAATGAAATCAAAACAGTAATAAAAAAAAACTTCCAACAAACAAAAGCCCTGTATCGGATGGCTTCACAGGTCAGTTTTAACACACATTCAAAGGAGAAATAAAATCTATCCTTCTTAAACTATCTAAAAAAATTTAAGATGAGGGAGGATTGCCAAGCTGATTGAACGAGGTCAGAAGTATCGAAACTCCAAAACCAGTGAAAGGAACTACAAAGAAAGAAAATTATAGGCCAATATTCCTGATGAACACAGGTGCTAAAATCCTAAAAAAGTATTAGTGCCCTGGCTGGTGTAGCTCAGTGGATTGAGCACGGGCTGGGAACCAAAGGGTCCAGGTTTGATTCCCAGTCAGGGCACGTGCCTGGGTTGCAGGCCAGGTCCCCAGTGAGGGCCATGTGAGAGGCAACCATACATTGATGTTTCTCTCCCTCTCTGTCTCCCTCCCTTCCTCTCTCTCTAAAAATAAATAAAATCTTTTTTAAAAAAGTATTAGCAAACGCAATCCACCACTACATTAAAAAGAGCATGCATCATGAACGAGTGGAAATTATTCTGAGAATGCGAGGTTGCTACAATACCTGCAAATCAATTAATATGATCCACTGTGTAATGAAGAATAAAATTCAGATGATCATATCAATAGATGCAGAAAAACCACTTGACAAAAATCTAGCCAACATTTATGATGAAAACTTTCAGCAGAGTAGGAATAGAGAAAATGCACCTCAACAGAATAATGGCCATATTTGACAACCCCACAGGCAACAGCATTTTCAGCTAAGGAAAAACTAAAAGTGTTTCCCTTAAGATCAGGAAAAATGCATGGGTGTCTGCTTTCACTACTTTTAATCAACATAATACTAAAATTCCTAGCCACAGCAATCAGACAAGAACAAGAAATACAAGGGATCCATATTGGAAAGGAAGAAGTAAAACTGTCATCATTTTCAGATGACATGATATTGCACATAGAAAACCCTAATGATTCCACCAAAAATCTATTAAAACTGATGAATGAATTCAGTAAAGTAGCAGGATACAAAATTAATACTCAGAAATTGCTTTCACTTTATACACCAATAGTGAACTATCAGAAAGGGAACTAAGAAAACAATACCATTTTCAATGTCATCAAAAGAAAAAACACCTAGAAATGAATGCAAACATGGAGATAGTATACACATACTCAGAAAAATTATAAGGTACTAAAGAAATAAATTGAAAAAGATACAAATTAATGGAAGCATATATCATGCTTATCAATGGGAATAATTAAAATTGTTAAAATGTCCATACTAGAATCACAAAAATCCCCAAAGAGCCTCAGCAATATTGAGAAAAAATAACGAAGATGAAGGTATCATCCTATGTGTTGTCAAACTATATTACAAGGCCATAGTAATCAAAACAGCGTAGTACTGGTGTAAAAACAGACATATAGATCAGTGGAATAGAACAGAAAGTTTAGAAATAAACCCATGCCTGTATGGTCAATGAATATTTGATACAGGAGGCAAAAACGTGCAATGGGATAAAGACGGGCTATACATGGTGCTTGCAAAATTAGACAGCCACATGCAAAAAATGAAACTATACCACTTTCTTATACCATATATAAGAAAAAACTAAAAAAAAAAAAGTATAAACTCAAAATGTAACATAAATAAAGACTAAAATGTGAAACTTAAAGCCACAAAACTCGTAAAAGAAAACATAGGCAGTAAAAATCTCAGACATTTCCCTTAGCAATATTTTTTTCTGATATATATCTGAGGACAAGAAAAATAAATAAATAAACAAATGGGACTATATCATACTAAGAAGGTTTGGCACAGCATGGGAAACCATCAACAAAACAAAAAGACAACCTATTGAATAAGAGAATGTATTCACCAATGATACCTCTGACAAAGGGTTAATATCCAAAATGTATAATGATCTCATATAATTCAACATCAAAAAAGAACAAGTCAAGTAAAAAATGTACAGAGGACATGAAGAAATTCTCTAAAGAGGACATACAGATGACCAAAGGACATAAGAAAAGATGCCCAACATCACTAATCATCAGAAATATGCAAATTAAAACCACAATTAGATGTCACTTCACACCTTTTAGAATGGCTGTCATTAAAAAATCAACAAACAAGTGTTGGTGAGGATATGGAGAAAAGAGCACCTTCATGTACTGTTGCTGAGAATACAGATGGTGCTGCCACTATGGAAAACAGTTTGAAGGATCCTCAACTGCCTTATGTCCCAGAAATTCCACTTTTGAGGATTTACCCAAAGAAACCAAAAACACTAATTCAAAAGAATATACTCATTAACTTCATTGCAGCATTATTCACAATAGCTAAGGATTGGAAGCAATCCAAGTGACCATTAATAGACTAGTGGATAAAAAAATCTGTGGTACATAGATAAAATGGAATACTACTCAGCCCTAAATAAAAAAGAATGAAATCTTACCATTTGTGACATTCTGGCTGGAGCTACAGAGTATTTTTCTCAGTGAAATATGTCAGTCAGAGAAAGACACATACCACATGATTTCACTGACATGTGAAATCTAAAGAACAAAATAAACAAACAAAAGAGAAACAGACTCATAGACACACAGAGTAGGCTGGTGGTTGCCAGAGAGGAGGGACTTTCGGGGACTGGGTTAAAGAGGTGAAGGGATTAATTTTACCAATCGGTAGTTATAAATGGGTCACAGGATTGTGAAGTACAGAGGAGGGAATACAGTCAATAATATTATAATAGACGTGTATGGTGCCAGGTGGATACTAGAAATATTTGGGGGAACATTTTGTAAAGAACATAATTGTCTAATCGCTATGCTATACACTTTAGAACAAATCAAAATACTGAAATTAAACTGCAATTGAAAAATAAAAGTAGAATATATTTTAAAAGAAATAAATAAATGTAATATGTGGTATGTGAGGTGTGAGATGTCAGCTGTGGGTTGTGAAATGTGGAAGTTTGGATTTGAGATGTAAAATGTGAACATTGTAAAGTGAAGTATGAAATGTAAATGTGAGATGTGAGATACGGATTATGAGATGCTGTGTGAGGTATACGATGTGAGATATGAGATTTGGGGTGTGACATATGAGGTATGAGATGCGAGATTTGAAATGGGAAATGAGAGATGTGAGATGTGGAGTGTGAGATACAAGACGTGTGATGTGAGTTTTGATATGTGAGATGTGGGATGTGAGATGTGAGGTTGAGGTATGAGGTATGGGATATGAGTTGTGAGATGTAAGTTTTGCAATGTGCGATATGCAAGATGTTAGATATGATTGTGGGTTGTGAGATATGAGATGTGGGTTATAAAATGTTGGAAATTAGGTGTGCATTGCTGGATATAAAATGTGGGCTTTGAGATGTGGTACATGAGATATGAGATGTAGGTTGTGAGATGTGAAATGTGAGATGTTGGATGAGAGCTGTGGGATGTGAAGAGTGAAGTTTGAGATATGATATGTGAATTTTTAGATGTAAAAGTTGGGTAGTGAGATGTAAAATGTAGAATGTGAGATATGAGGTATGAGATATGAAATTTGAAATGAATAATTCGAGATGTGGGATGTGAAATATGGGATGTAAGGTGTTATAATTGAGAATGGGATATGTGACTTGGGATGTGATTTGTGGGATGTGAGATGTAGGATTTGAGATGTAGAATGTGGAGTATGGGATATGGGTGGGGTGGGAAATGTGAGGGGACAAGTTCATCTTCCCTATGTACTTGTCCCTAAATTCTGGTTTGGTCACTAAGGCCTTTAGTGTAATTGGATCAGCTGATTTTTGTGTTATCTGGTTTTATTGGATAACTCCTTTTCTCTAGACATGTGAGATGGCCATGCATTTTGTTTACTCAAGACCGTCCAGTTTTAGCTGTTTCTCTATGATAGTTGTTAAAAGAGCCCTAGTCTATATTATAAAATATATGTTCAGTCTATCAATATGCCGTATAGTTTCCTGCCCTTCTGCCTCACCTCTTGGTGAGGATCTCCCACTTTACTCACCACTAACTCTTACTTGGGAAAGCCAATATTCCCAGTTTGCATATCATCATATCAGTCAGTGTTTTTAGTTCAAAGAGAAATATTTACTCTGGAGTGATGCAGACTCTGCCCAGCAGGGTCCGTGTGTTGTGGCTGCAACAAACAAATTCACACAGACTGCAGAAGTCCTGTGGAGAAAAAGGGACAACATGGCCACTCTCTGAATGAGAGAGGGCCCTGACCCTTACCTGGACAGGCTTTTATTGCTTTTCTGGGTACATTACATTACATGGAGGATGGTCCTCATTTTCTATGCACAGGTTCACTTTAAGTGATTACCTTTTACAGATAACAAAGGAAAGGATGTTGCAAATGCAGGGGAGAAGTGGTTGAACTGGTTACACTCCATCCTTGAGAGGTTTAGCACAGACTTTAGGAAGTTACTTTAAAGATATGCAGTAAACATTTGCTGCCTCAATTCAGGGTGAGGGAGTTTTAGCAAAAACACACCTCAAAGCAGCCTAGGTACAATGTAAGCCTGGTTCCCCATGGGAAAACCGATCTGTGGGCCTGGCTCCTGTGTGCCGCCTCACTCCTGTCAGCTTTCCGAATCAGGGCTGGGCTACGTTTGCCACTGCCATGTGGATTGGTTCCCTATACTGGAGAATCTTAGCTGAAAAGTAACTTACTAGCTCATTAATCTCCAGAAGGGTCAGACAGACAGACCCTGGCTATATAGCCAAGGACAATATCCAACCACACCTGCCTTCTTTTCCAGTATTTCTTAACACCTCTGACATGTGAGCTCATCACAGAAGCTCTGTCCTATCAACTCTAGAGAACAGTGCCTCTGATGCCAGGCTTGCCAGAGTTAAAAATAGGGTGGGAAATACTCATGCAGCTCTTACAATGTTTCAAGCATACTTTCCCTGCTGTAGCTTATAACCCTTGTGAGGTACTGTAATTATTATCCTTATTTCACAACTGAATAAACTGAGGCACAGAGAAGTGAGATAACCTTCCCAAGGTCACTCAGGGCATTCCTCCCACCAGAAGACTACTTTCCCTGCCTGCAGTCCCTCCTTTATGTGGCTCATTTATTAATCCACTTACAAAGTCCAAGTCTAAGTCTAAGTGTGATGATCAGAATCCAGTCACATCACTGCCCCATGTCTGCTGGAGGGTCTGCAGTTGCTAAACTTCTGGCTTCTACCTTGGGAAGGTGGAACTAGAATGTTGGGAATTATCAAAAAGAAGTGAGGATGCTCAAAGATGTTGGAAAATAACAATTGTTTAATAGCATCATTTCTGTGATACTTTCTTCAACATCCCCCCTCTCTGTTGGCACTGCCCTTATACCAGGACAAGCAGATCCTCTCCCCAGACCCCATATTTTGGAATACCTCCTTGCAATTTTCTGAGTCCCCTCTTCATGCTGGGACCTGACAGGGTCAGCTGTGCCATTTGGATACATCACCCTGAGCCTGAACAAGAACTTTTTAGATATTCTCCTCTTCCCTGTGATTATGGTTGACTATATGCCCTGAGCACCTAAGACTCTAATACCTTTCAGGAGAATCTGGCTAGTGTATGTGCCCTTAGTCCAGTATGACATTTCCTTCATGGGACTGTGTGATAATGGTTCTGAATACCACTACCACAATGGTTATAATGCATGATTTGGGGTGATGCACTTGGGTACAAGATGAAGAAGCTTCAGATGAACTAATTGTCCAGTAAATGCATATATAACTATCTCTACCCATTATTGTAAATATTTATTGATAAATTACTATACAAAGGCCCAAGAATCTGTTATACATTTTTAAATTGAATTGTTTATATAGATGAGTTCCCATAACAAATATATGCTCAAATATATGCTCTGGTTGGGTGCAGACTACAGGGAATCCTACCCTAAGTATTTCCACAGCACTTTGCATTTACCTCTGCATTTGACACACTTGAACACATTCCTCTTTGAAACATTTTACACTGCCACCTTCCATGGTAACCCTCTTTTGCTTTTCCTTCCCCTACCACCTCTGCCATCTCCTATTTTTTTCATCATCTTCTAGGCACTAGAGTATTCTTGTGCTTGCTCCTGAGTCCTCTTATTTAACTCTCTCCCTTGATTGTCTGGTCTACTCTTGTGGCTTAAGTAATATATATAAGTGAATCCCAGATCTTTATTTCTAGCCCTGACCTCTCCCCCAAACTGAAGACTTTTATCCAACCTACTGACCTGACATCTCCACTCACATATCTAATGGGCTATTGAACCTCAAACATTCTAAGACAGAATTGTTGATTGCACACACATGTGCCTCAAGCCCATTCTTACGTCTTAATAAGCCACTCTCTTTTCCCTATCCCCTCGCTCATTCTTCTCCACACCTTGGGCCCACTTCCTGCTAACTGGTCCCCACTTCAGGCCCCTCTCCCTGAGAACTCCTTGCCCAGAATGTTACAGGCTGGCTCCTTTTCTCACTCAAGCTTCAACTCCAGGAAACATCACCTTTTGTGACTAATTTCTTCCCTTCAGAACACTTATTACATTCTGCTTATTTATTTGTTCAACAGTTTGTTATCTCTAGATTATAAAGCTTCATGAGGAAAGACTATTACCGTAGGTAGTTAACTACTTATTAATAAGGAAGAGATCAAAGAGAATTAGACATCAAGCTTAACAAACTGGGGAGCACAAGCCTGCTTGCTTAGCCAATAAGCTATGCTGTAGCCAGCAGTGGAGGTCATGTGCTAACCTATGCTCTGGTGACACAACAGCAGAGCTAGGGAAAATTGGAGACACTCACGTTTTCCCTCAGCTACCATTTTTCTCTTGCTAGTGGAAGTGGAGTCCTTACAGTGTCAGGAGAAAAAAAAAACAAACATTTTCAGGGACCCACAAGAAAGGATGAAATATGGTGGTAAGATTTATTTTGGTGTTGAGTGCAAAATCAAAAGAGTCCCCCTCCTAGGTTTCCAGTGTCCCATCTCTATCCATCCCATCATGGAAAATTGAGGCCAGAAATAGAGCCGATGTCCAGAGAGCCTGCACCAAGCCAAGGCTAGCTCAGTCCAGTCTTTCTCATTATCCAGCTAGCTTAGCATTAATTTCCAGACACAACTTGTTGCTTTGCTGCTGAACCCTGGCTCCCACCTGGAGCCAGTGTTCAGAGTCTGTGTGGCCATGGGCCATGTAACTACTAAGGCCATATGGCCATGGTGAGAATGTGAAATCAGAAAAGACTCCAGAGCTTGGGCTGCCTGCGACGTGCCAAACCCAATAAGCAGAGACAGGGATTGAATCTTTATGGGCTCCTTATTCAGATGGCCAGCAATCTGAGAAGATGGCAGGTTCATACCCTAACAGACCACCTTACATTTTCTTTCCAGGCCAATGATTTTATAACAGAATAAACAAGGTGTGGTGAGGGGTTTTGAAGTTCAGGGAGGATTAGGTAAAAGAAACTGCAACATTCTCGGACAGAGCTGTTCCCAGGGCAGAGTGGTCTCCAGAACATAATGCTCCCTAGAACACAATGGTCCGGATGCCTCCACTTGTCCCCAGGCAGTAATCTTTAGCAGTGCCCCAGGAGGTCAGCTATTCCTTCCAGGAGCCAGGATGGGCCTTATCTGCAGTTTCTGAAAAAAAAAGTTTGAACATATGCATTACTTGCTAGGCTTATAACTATTTACCTTAAACTAAAATTTTCCAACTCTGCAATCCCCTATCACTAATAGAGCTCATGTTCTAAGTCAGGGTTTCTCAACATGTACTATTGCTATATAGGGTGGATGGTTCTTTTGAGGATGAGGCACAGGGAACTTTCCTGTATGTCATTGTCTCTACCCACTAAGGTGCCAGTAGCACATCTCTCCCAGTTATGACAGACCAAAATGTCTCCAGGCAATGCCAAATGTCCTGTGGTTGAAAACTGCTGTTCTAGAGAAAATAGCAGGTAAGTGAAGAGTGAAAAACAAAACAAAACAAAATTTTAGGGCTTCTCTCTCTCCCCTTGTCACCTGGTGACCCTCCTTCCTTTAAGGCTCAGCTCTAACGTTATCTCCATGTGCATTTCAAGCAGTCCTGGCTATAGCCTCCTACCCCTGGTGCTCCTTTGTCCCAGGCCAGGCTTCCACTTCAAGGCTGGTCATCTCCCCAGAGCGGAGTGACAATGGGCCAGGGATAGGACATGCAGGATCTAGGTCTATAAGGCAGCTAGGGCCAGTTATAAACTATCTTCCCCTGGAGAATTCGAATTGATCCTGTGAGCAGTAAGAAGCAGGTGCCATTTTTAAGCAGGAAATAGCCAGATCCGATTTGAATTTTGGAGAGCCAGTTCCCATAATACTGGAGGTGGGGGCGTGGGAGGCAGGTAGGGGTATGGGAGGCAGTGGGGACAGTTAGGGCACTATTTTAGCAATCCTTACTGAATCTGGTGAGGATCTACCTGATCAAGTTCTGTTGGGAGGATAGGTCAGACTGAACAGGCCTTATAAGGAAGGGTAAGCAAAAGACGGTGACAAATGCTGAAGAATAAAATGGACAAAAATGATAGTGTCTTAGTATGGAAAGGACCCTGAGCTCCCTTTGCTTTGCTGCCTCCATACTCACAAATCCTTGGGCAGCATTTCAGACTCATGTCAGGCTGCCTGCTGGGATACCTCCCAAGGTGCAGAGGCACTTCTCCTCCTCTGCACAGTTCTCGTATCTGCAGTTTCCCAGCTGGTCCTTATTTTTCTCTTTAGAACTACACAGATGTTAGACAGCTACCGTATGTCCACCAGATCTCCTCTTTTCCAGACCAAGTACCACCAGCTTCTGACCCTTCACCAGCTTGCTCACCTCCAGTTAGTCCCCGACACTTGGGGCTGCACATTATACAGCAGATATGGCCTGGCTGGGAAGGAAGGGAGGGTTGACATCTGCATTCTAAAAAGAAAGCTGCAAGTATGGGAGTGACCACAGAACTGGCAGCTCAAAGAGCCCACCCCACCAAAGACCTGAAAAAATGAGCAGAAACTTGTGAGGGTCAACTTTCTCAGGACTCTGGAAAACAGTCAAAGGTTTACTGCAAATAAGTGCATGTTGAATCAAAAACAAAAAAAAAGTGACTGAGAGAGCATTTTTAAAAATCTCTGTTAAATCACATGCTAAAGGACCAGAGACTTCCAAGAGCACACATATCGAAGACTAGAGTCTTTAAGCAGATGCCTCCTAATGCTGGCTTTGTTGGAAGCTGGGCCAACAGTATTGATGTGTGGTCAACTCTGCACTTTCCATATGGCTTAATGTTAAACCACGGTTCCTGAACCCATGCCTCTCAGTTCATTTTTTTAATCTAAGTACTAGATATTTTATAAATCCCATTTTATTCCATTATATTTATTTAAGCCCTAAGACTCTTGTCTTTTAAACTCTTGAAATTTTTATTTTATTGTATATTTCAGCTCATAGACTATCCCTCCCAGATTTGTATTTTCTGTAATTTCTAAGGCATCCTGTCTTCCAAAAAATTATTAATTAAAAATGTCATCAGGACTGGATCAATACAGAGGCCCAGGCACATCACTAGAGGTCTCCAATCAATAACTTTGGTTCTATGGGTACATTTATCCATCAAGAACTACTCACACAAATGTCTAACACCCCAGAAGGTCGTACTCAGAAAAGAAAATCAGTTTATTCTGGCTCAACTTAGTTCAAAAATCTACTCCATAATTTTGCAGAAAATTGACCTCACTTGAAAGTTTTTTAGTTTCTTAAATATCTCTCTTTTTACTTTTATAAAACTGAGTAAATGCTTGTTTCTTTCCAGTAATCCAGGCCCTCTTTCCTAGAGCCACCTCCTTCCTTAAAGAGGTCCTGTCTCCAGGCTGAAGCAGAATTGCACCTTGGAGTATTAAAGGAACTGTGGCTGTGAGTGAAGAAGTACTTCCCCTGTTATGAAGAAATCACAGAGGAGTGAAAGATTCCTGGTTGGAGAAATAAATGGCTTCAAGTCATCCTCTTGGATAGAAAAAAGAGGAATCCAAATGGGGGTGAAACACTCATCCCTCCTCCCTGAGCCCACGTCATGCCTATCCCTTGAGACACCACTCACTCACCACCTCCTCACTCCTTTCTATAGCCAGAAGGGATCTTTAATTATTTAAAGTACTTCCATAATACTTATTCTATGTTTATATTAGAGGATGTTTAGCTCTCTACCTTGTGTTGATGAATTGGTTCACATTTAGAGGTGAAAACTGCAGTAAGAGAACTGGGTACAGGTCCATACTCTGCCACTTACCTTTTCTTAGTTTCATTTTTTAAGTGTATTATATTAATTATGCTATTACAGTTGTCTCAATTTTCCCCTTTTGCCCCCCTCCACCCAGTATTGCTCTTCCCTCTAGCAATTGCCCTTCTTAGTTCATCCATGGGTTTTGCGTGTAAGTTCATTGGCTTCTCCATTTCCTATACTATTCTTAACATCCCCCTATTTTGTTCTTACCGATTATGTTTCTTATTCCCTGCACCATTTTCCCCATTCTCACCTTTCCCCCTCCCAACTGATAATGCTCCAAATGATTACCAAATCTAAACTTTTGTTCCTGTTCTGTTTGCTTGCTTAGTTTGTTTGTTTTTCAGATTCAGTTGTTGATAATTGTGAATTTGTTGCCTTTTAATGTTCATGGTTTTGATCTTCTTTTTCTTAAATAAGTCCCTTTAAACATTTCATGTAATAATGGCTTGGTGATGGTGAACTCCTTTAGCTTTATCTTGTCTGGGAAGCACTTTACCTGACCTTACACTCCAAATTATAGCTTTGCTGCATAGAGTAATCTAGGTCAGAGGTCATTGCTTTCATCACTTTGAATACTTTTTGCCAACTCCTTCTTGACTCCAAAGTTTCTTTTGAGAAATCAGCTCATAGTCTCATGGGAACTCTTTTTGTAAGTAAATCTCTGCTTTTCTCTTTTTCTCTTGCTGCTTTTAAGATTCTCCCTTTATTTGTAACTTTTGGCATTTTAATTATGATGTGTCTTGGTGTGGTCTTATTTGGCTCAACTTCTTTGGGACTCTGCACTTCCTGCACTTGTATGTCTATTTATTTCATCAAATTATGAAGGAAAATTATTAAGGTCTCTTTCATTATTTTTTCAAATAAGTTTTCAATTTCTTGCCCTCCCTTTCTCCTTTTGGCACTCCTATGATTCCGATTTTAGTATGTTTAAAGTCCAAGAGGTTCCTAAGCCTATCTTGGATTTTTTATTTTGTTTCGTTTTGTTTTGTTGTTTGTTGTTTTATTTTTTGCTATTCTTTTTTCCACCTGCTGTTCTGATCAAATGCTTTTTCCTTCATTGTATTCCATATCGTTGGTTTGATTATTGGCTTCTTCTTCCACACCACTGTTGGTTCCCTGTAGATTTTTTTTTTATTTCACTTGATATAACCTTCATTTCTTCACATATGTTTTGGCCATACTTCATGCATTCTTTGAGCATCCTGACAATCATCAGTGTTTTGAATTCTGCATCTGATAGGATGGCTATCTCCATTTCATTTAGTTCTATTTGAGGGTTTTGTTCCATTCTTTCATTTGAGCCATCTTTCTTCCTTCCTTCCTTCCTTCCTTCCTTCCTTCCTTCCTTCCTCTCTCTCTCTCTGTCTGTCTCTCTCTCTTTCTCTCTTTTCTTATCTTTGTACAAGTATAGTTGTTTCCATCCCCCCCCATCACCAATCACCCCATCCTCAGCTATCCTAAACTCATACTCTCAATCCTAACCCCTTGGTCTTTGTCCATGTATCCTTTACAAATATACCTGAAACCCTTCAGCCTTTTCCTGCCATTATCCACTTCTACCTCCCATCTCATTACTGTAAGTGTGTTCTTAATTTCAATGTCTCTGGTTATGTTTTGCTTGCTTTTTTCTTTTGTTGATTATGTTCCAGTTAAAGGTGAGATCATATGGTATTTTTCTTTCACCACCTGGCTTATGTCACTTAGCATAATGCTCTCCAGATCCATCCATGCTGATGCAAAGGGTAGGAGATCCTTCTTTCTTTCTGCTG
>PVJI01018471.1:0-33321 GCA_004026765.1 Micronycteris hirsuta | reverse complement strand
GGTCTCTGTGTGGGCAGAGGCAGGAGAAAGCCTTGGGTTCCATAAGAAGGCCTTGCCTCTGATGGTGAGGGTGGTGCTGTGAAGTGCCCTAGTATGGGCTGTCTTTACAAATCCTTCCCTGTGTCTGTCATAGAGGTTGGGACTCTGTCCTTCTTGGGCTTCAGTGCTCCCAGTAGAAGCCTTTGTTAGGCAAATTATGGACTCTCTGGAAAATAGTTATCAAGGTTTAAGCAGAAAGCAAAAGCTTCCTTTCCTTGCGTGGGAGAGGAGAGGACACCAGCCATCTCAGCGATTGACAATAAAGCCCTCTAATGATACACTCATAAATTCAGCCTGCACCCAGCTTCCACCCTCCTTGTTGAGTAACTTTGAGCATCTTCAGGGCTCTCTGGAGTGCACACTCATACCTCTAATGTCTTCACTTGGGTTTTTTCTTTGCTTTGATTTCCCTATCAGTCAGATTCCATCTACTTTCTTTTTTTTTAATTGAATTTAGAGAGATAGAGAGAGAGAGAGACATCAGTTTGTTGTCCCACTTATTTATGCAGTCATTGGTTGATTCTTCTTGAGAAGATTTCATTTGTTTTTAGAGAGAGGGTAAGGGAGAGAGAAAGAGGAAGAGAAACATCAATGTGTGGTTAACTCTCGAACACCCCCTACTGGGGACCTGGCCCACAACTCAGGCATGTGCCCTGACTGGGAATTGAACTGGTAACCCTTTGGTTCGCAGGCCCGTGCTCAATCCACTGAGCTACATCTGCCAGGGTTTCATTGGTTGACTCTTGTATGTGCCTAGACCAGGAGTTGAACTCACAACCTTGGCATCTTGGTATGCTTTCCAACCACCTGAGCTACCTGGGCAGGGCAGATTCCATCTACTTTAAATCTCTGGGATTCCTCACAATTTCTGATCCACTGATGGTATCCTTTGGGAGTTTCCCACAGCTATTAGAATTTGTTTTTAAAAAATATAGACCATCAATAATTTCAATGGGAGCATTGCCTCTACCACCTTCCCTTAAGCTAGTCTTCTGGCTGCAATAGAGCAAACAGATATACCTAGCAGCAAGCCCAGAACCTGTGTCTCCCAGCTGGTGATGGAGATAGACACGGTGTCATTTATTCCCTCCAACTTCAGTTAAGCCAGACCCTCAGGGATACCTCAGGGGTACATATATCCCCCACCCAGCTTGCATTGTGATTTCTCTGGAGGCAGGGACTCTACTCATCTTATGTCATAAACACTAATAAATTTGGGAAGAAGACATGAGAATTGTCTTGAATTTAATGCATATGATTCTTTGTACTCTCTACCTTCTCCCAGGTTGAAATATTGTTAATAAGTATAGAGTTCCATAAAGTTAACAATTTAATCATTTTGGACACTCTACCGATTTACTGTATACATGACCTGAATTCCTCACTATTACATGCCTTTATTTTCTCATTCAAATTTAGGAGATAAGTAACAGAAACTATATCATCTGTTCACTCATTCAGTGATTATTTTTGAGCACATATATACCTGGTTCAGTTCTAAGTGTTGAACACAAAACAAACAAAAGACATAAAGGTCTCAAACCTCATGAAGTTGACATTCTAGTGCATTCTGGTTCATTTTTTCCATAAGGAATGGAATTCAGTATAAACAACTGCCCTCACCCCCAAGATGGGAGGATCTAACTAATTAGAGCACCTCATTCCAAGCTACTTACTGGGAGGACAGAGAGGGTGGACCTTGTATCTTCTTCTGAAAGGCTCAGAGGCCTTGACCAGTGTATTCATCCTCATGACTTTCCAGGGAGCCAGGGAGGGATGGCATCACTTCCACTTTATAAAATGGTGGTCCTGGAACTACCCTGGAATCACCCCTGGGTGGGATCCAGTGGAGGAAACATACTAGAAGTAATGTCTCCTGCTTTCTAGACTGTTTCCTTTAATCTTCCAGGAACCAGCATTTGAAATCTTTTGTATATAAAGAAAGACTATATAAAGATAAATTTCATTGTGTTTTGAAAATATAAAAGATAATAACCTTCAGGTTTCTGATTATAGATTGATGGTAGATGAGCTTTTTTTCCCCTCCCAAGCAAGAGGTCGATCTTATTGGTTCACTCACGCCTCATCTAAACTGTCGTATGTAGGCTGACTTTGAACACTTTATACTCATGCAAAGTAAATTTTAGGATTCACCTGGTTGCTTTTCATAGAAATATTAATAATAAAACTAGTGCGGGGTTTCTGGATTTTGGTGTGATTTCTCATTGCATCCCTGACCTTAATAATATAAAACACCCTGGCCAATGTAACTCAGTGGATTGAGCATAGGCTTGTGAACCAAAGAGTCACCAGTTCAATTCCCAATCAGGACACATGCCTGGGTTGTTGTTCTGGTCCCCAGAAGGGAGTGCATGAGAGGCAACCACACATTGATGTTTCTCTCCCTCTCTTTCTCCTTCCCTTCCCCTCTAAGAGTAAATAAATAAAATCTTTTAAAAAAGAAAAAAATAATATAAAACATTGTGAATATGGTGTCCTTCATCAAGGCAAGGTTTCAAAGATCAGCAAGTTACATTAGATATGTTTATTTGTGCTGCTGGCTGTTGAAGATCACACACACAATGCGCACACACGTGCGCACACACACACACAATCACAATAATTCTCATGCTCACCTATCCCTTGGGGCTCAGAACTTAACCTTGGAAAGGAAACATTTACCTTTAGGGTTGAGCCTGGGCAAATGGAACTTGACAGTAAAAATATTTTGCAGCAGTAGAAATGACCACATTCTGTAATCCTGCAGCCCCAAAACAGACTCCTGCTGAAGGAAGTTGGACCAACAGGGGATGGAAGAGTCTCTGTAATTGAACAGTTGCTTAATGAAGTAAGTGCAACCAAAGAGCAAGTCTCTGTGGGTTTCAACCTATGTTTCATTTCTGTCTCTTTCAGATGGAATTTTTGTTCAATGTTGTGATCATCACTGTGCCATTTACTTAAAATCTGTTTGGGAATGGATTAAATGGCAAATCTAAAGGTTTACATGAATTGTTACCTTTTGTCAATTTTTATGGCAAAGAAAATAGGCAGAAAAGTACACATGAGCTCAAGTAGGTGCATGAAGGTAGACAGAATCCCTGGCCTGCGAGACCCCATGTGACCTTTATATTTCCTAAAGAAACAAGGTTGTTTGACTGCCTGCTCCTCCTGATTAGAAAACAGAAGTTTTACTACCCAAGTAATGTGGCAGCTCTGTTTGTTGTATGTTGGGTCTCAGGGTTTCTGATTCTCTACTCTTTGGATTTAAAGTGGTTTAGTTCCATCAAGGAAGTTTGTTAGTGGATAAGATGGCGATTAAATGCTGCTGAGTGCAGGGTTTTGTGGCAGGTTTGTCTTTTTGCGTACGCTGCAGGGAGCAGATCCCAACTGCAGTGATAATGAAGATCGACCTGTTATTACTGTGGCTGTGATTAATAAGCACCATGAAGCAATCCCAGTTCTTGTGCAGAGAGGAGCAGACATCGACCAACAGTGGGGACCGTAAGTCAAACACAATGAAAGAAGAGTTCTGGTGCCATGTTGCAGCCAGCCTATACCTTAGAGGCTCTGCTGCAGCAGGATCAGCCTACATGCATGCCCTGTTCAATTTGATTCACTTAAGAACCATTCAAACCCATTGTGTGCTTAGTAAGTGACTAAACTGCTCAAATTTTCTAAATCTGGGTAAAACAAAATTTTAAAAATGGACTGTGGGATTGTCTACATAACAGTAGCTTTTATAAATGATGATGCATTTTGCTAATTCATTAATTTATACTAATTCAATTCGTGAGCTTATTGTGGGACTGGTAGGTTCTTAGCACTTGGGGTGTTAAGCAATGTTTTTGTCATGAGCTGAATTGTTAAGACCCGTAAGAGAAGAGAGCCCTACAGAAATATACCCATGAAGTTAATGCTGAACAAAAAAAGCATAGTTGTCTCTGGATATTAACATCGCGGGGAGGAGACTGGTCCATCTGAGTCTAGTCTCTCATAATCTCCTGGTGCCTTAGTTTCCCCAGCTGTGAAGCAGGACAGAGAGATACCAAATCATGTGGGATGGCTTTGTTACATACTGTCTTAGTCTTAGTTCTGTCCTGCCTCTTGACCTCTCCCACACTTCATGATTCTGTTTTTCTCCTGCAAATAGTAGGGAACCTGGGGTGGAATGTTTCTTGAGTATGGGTCCTTCCTGTTAACTGCCTATATCCTGCTGACCAAGCTGTTGAACTAGAAGTCTTGAGGGGTATCACATTTGTCTAACACTACTGCCTTCTGAGTTATTACTAAGATAGGGTCAAAGCCCAGGTCAGTGAGTCATACTGCTGAATAGCTCAAATCAGCATAAGGGACAAAAGTTCAATAGTTTTGCTTCTGTTTTCCTCTGTTTCAAAATTCCCTCTAGTACTTTTATTCAAAATTAAGTGATATGCTGTAATTACATTTTCTTCTTTGTGTATTGAAGATATTTCCCCATAGGCCACTCAAAGTCAAATTTTCTTAACCGAATGTCAAATGGATTCTCTTTACACACCACAAATTATTCAAAATCCTATCACATTTCATTTTTTTATAAACTATGAATAACATATAATTTTGGTATTTTGACCTTCGTGGAATTTATTTTTTAATTATATGTTATTGATTGTGCCATTACAAATGTCCTGATTTTTCTTCCCCCCCCCTCCATCCAGCATCCCCCACTCCCTCAGTCAATCCCCACACTATTGTTCATGTCCATGGGTCATGTCTATAAGTTCTTTGGCTACTCCATTTTCTATACTGTACTTTACATCCCCCTGTTTATTTCTGTAACTACCTATCTGTACTTCTTAACCTCCTCACCTCTTCACCCATTCTCCCCCACCCCTTCCCATCTGGCAACCATCAAAACACTCTCTGTATCCATGATTCTGTCTCTGTTCTTCTTGTTTGCTTAGCTTGTTTTTTAGGTTCAATTGTTGATAGATATATACTTTTTGCATTTTTATTGTTCATAGTTTTGATCTTCTTTTTATTAAATAAGTCCCTTTAACATTTCATGTAATAATAAATATTAATGGTTTGGTGATGATGAACTCCTTTAGTTTTTTCTTGTCTGGGAAGCTTTTTATCTGCCCTTTGATTCTAAATGAGAGTGTTTCAGGTCAGAGCAACTTGTCTGTAGGTCCCTGATTTTCATAACTTTAAATATTTCTTGTCAATCCCTTCTAGCCTGCCAAATTTCTTTTGAGAAATCAGCTGTCGGTCTTATGGGAACTCCCCTGTAGGTAACTAACTGCTTTTCTCTTGCTGCTTTTAAGATTCCCTCTTTATCTTTCACCTTTGGCATTTTAATTATGATGTGTCTTGGAGTGGGCCTCTTTGCATCCCTGTTTGGAACACTCTGTGCTTCCTAGACTTGTATGTCTATTTCCTTCACCAAATTAGGGAAGCTTTCTTTCATTATTTTTTCAAATAGATTTCCAATTTCTTACAGTATCTTTCCAACTACTGGCATGCCTATGATGCTAATGTTGGACCTCTTAAAGTTGTCCCAGAAGGTCGTTATATTATCTGCATTATTTTTATTCCTTTTTCTTGTTGTTGTTCTGATTGGCTGTTTTTTGATTCCTTATGTTTCAAATCATTGATTTGATACTCGACTTTATCCACTCTACTGTTGTTTCCCTGTAAATTGTTCTTTATGTCAATTAGTGTATGCTTTGTTTCTTTTTCTATGCTGCTAAGGTCCTCACTAAGTTCCTTGAGTTTCCTTATAAACAGTCTTTTGAACTCTGCATCTGATAGATTGCTTATCACCATTTCGTTTAGCTCTTTTTCTGGAGTTTTGTTCTGTTCTTTCATTTGGGCCATGTTTCTTTGTCTCCTCATTTTGGCAGCCTCCCTGTGTTTGTTTCTATGTATTAGGTAAAGCTGCTTTGACTCCCTTTCTTGGTAGTTGGCCTAATATAGTAGATGTCCTATAGGTTCCAGTGGCACAGCCTCACCTATCACCCAAGCTGGGTACTTAAGGTATGTCCTTCGTGTGAGCCGAGTACACCCTCCTCTTGTAGTTGAACCTTGGTTGCTTTTGGAAGATCAATGGGAGGGATTTACCCAGGCCAGTTAGCTTCAAGGACTTGCTGTGACCACTGACCACCAATCTCCACCCTTTACCCTCCATGGAGTATCATCTGTGCAGGGGCAGGGTGGTGGTGATCTGACCTGGTCTATAGCTGTCCACTAGGTGTGCTGGCCCTGGGGTTTCCTGGGTAGTGCTGGCCAAGGTCAGCCACCACTTGTGTTTTGCCCTGGGCACCCTGCCTTAGCTATAAGGCAATCTGAGATGGCTACTACTTATGTTGGGCTTATACATTCCCAGGTGAAGCCAAGCTATGAATCTAAGTTGGCTGCTGCTAGTGCTGAGCCTGGGGCTCACTGAAGCCAGCTGTTGCTTATTTGATAAGATTTAGGAAGTTGTGGAGCATGAGCCAATATCAGCCATTCATGTGGAAAAGTAGCTTGGGTGGGCCCATAAGTTGGGTAGGGCAGAGTCTCTGGGGACCTCCAAGGTGGGTCAAACAGTATTAGCCAGGTTGATGGAGTCTCAGAAATGGCACCAGCTTACCTGCTCCATTGGAGGTGGGTTTAGAAATGGGACAATGGCCTCTGCTCGCCTTGATGCCAAATACTTCAGTTTCTCCCTGTGTACTACTGGTGCCTTTCAAGCTGCTGCCCCAGTACTGGAGCTCAGAGGGAGTGAGTTTGAGTAAGTGAGTCTGTGTGTGGGTTCATTAAGAGAAACTGATTAGGGCTCCAGAAGTTTCTTCCACTGACTCAATCCATCCTGGTTTTTGTGAGGACTTTTCTTCCTGGCACTGGAACCCTGAACTGGGGGCCCTGGTGTAGGTTTGGGACTCCTTGCTCCCAAGATATCCCTCCTGAATGTTTATCTATCACATGTAGGTGTGGGATCAGCCCTTTCTGAATGTTTATCTATCACATGTAGGTGTGGGATCAGCCCTTTCTGAATGTTTATCTATCACATGTAGGTGTGGGATCAGCCCTTTCTGAATGTTTATCTATCACATGTAGGTGTGGGATCAGCCCTTTCTACCGGTTTGGATGGATGTGATTTCTTTAATTCCATAGTTGTCAGACTTCCATTCAGCTCGATTTCTGACATTCCTGAGTGATTGTTCTATATTTTAGTTGTAATTTTGATGTGGTTGTGTGAAGAGGTGAGCCATGTGTGCCTATACTGCCATCTTAACCAGAAGTCAGAATTTCTAATTGCTTTTGCTTTTTTTTTCATTGTTTTGAAAAGGAACATATCTTCATCAAATCCATAATCCTATCTTGTTTCTTACTTTTTCTTTGCTTTTTTTTTTTTAGAGATAAATGGTTCATTTGATAACAAGGACTAAAAGGGGAATTCTTCCTTTTTTCTCTCTGATGACTGAATTGCAATAGTCAAATGGATAGCAACATACAAGAATTCCATTGCAGTCCTTGATCTTTTGCAGAAGTGCAAAAGTGCCTGAGTTATGTGACTTGCAATTATCATTTACTAGACAGAAGTACCAGCTGTTGTGCTTTTCAACGTATTAGCAGTTGCTACATTTTCTGTCTTGTCTTCAGGTTTCATGGCAGGAAACAGAAGTACTTCCTTGATGTTATTGAGTCTGTGAGAAACATGGTGACTTGGTCAATGCCCATGCCTGAACCAGCTGTGGGGGGCAGCCTGTATTCCAGGGAAGTGTAGAAATTTTCATCTATGAACATGGCCTCATCATCACCAGTGGCCTTGGCCTTGGTCTGTTCTTCAAAAAGCTATCACTGCCTTGGGGTCATTCAGCTCAATGTAGACATTGCATATTTCCTTCTTCATGACAAAAAGCTTAAAGTGCTCAGTCAGACCCTTTTTAGAGTGGTTCCATTTTGCCAAAGGGCTCATTATCTGTTGGTGATCACAGATGAATGTAGGATTGATGCATGTCACTTCCAGGAACTCCCCAACAAGCTTACCAAGGAGCCTGGCTGTGGTCTGAGGTCTAGGGCATTCAACAGCTTTTGCCACACAGATATCAAGGATTTTGCAAGTTTCTTCAGTTTCAAAGAGGTTGGTTTCTGTCAGTTTCACCCCCAGGGCTTTCTCAAGCTCTTCTACCATGCTGATTTTCCAGCAGGGAGGGGTGAAGTCAATCTCATAGGCTTGGCCCTCTGGGCCATCTGGATAGTAGGTGACATTGTAACCACCTGTAATGCACTTTACCATTTCTAAATCATCTTCTCTGTGATTTCCATGAGATCATGATAGTCTATTTAGGCCATGTAAAACTCACAGGTAGTAAACTCAGGATTGTGAGTCATATTAATTCCTTCATTCCCGAACTGGTGCCCAATTTCATAAACCCAGTCAATGCCACCAACCACCAGCATCTTACAGTAGAGTTCTAGAGCAATTCTCATATATAAATTCAGGTCTAGCTCATTGTGGAAGATGACTGAAAGCTTGGCCACAGCTCCCCCTGGGATGATGTTCATCATGGGAATTTCAGTCTCTAGGAATACCAGCTTGTCTAAGAAACTTCTTATATATGTAATGATCTTTGAGCGATGATAAATGTCTGCCTCACAAAGTCATTTAGGATCAAGTTCAAGTATCTCCGATGATATCTTTGGTCTTTGAGGCCAAAGTAAAGATGAGGTAACATATGCAAACAAGGAAACAGCAATGTGATCTCATAGGGAATGATGCTCAGCTCACACTTCTTGGTTTTCCCAGGATTCTCCTGAACTCTAATTATGTCTCCCCAACACAGTTTGTTATTGATATGAATAAATTCTTCTTCTGGTTTATAATTCCTGGAATTGACCATGACTTGCAACTTGATTCCCTCTCCTCAAAGGTCATAGAAGATGAGCTTTCCCCCAGATGCTCTTTTGGCATGGATCCTGCCTGCCACCTTTAAGGTAATGTCACTCAGGTGGTCCCCAGGCTACAGGTGACTGTATTCTTGGATGAAGTGAGTCAGCAGAAGTCTATGTGGAACTTGTGTGGGACCTGTAGTTGGTGAGTGGCTTGTCTGAGGATCTTGTAGTTTGGGTCCAGGCCCTCCTCCTCAGCACCCACATCATTATCCATGGTGTGGTTGGTGGCAGCAGCATTGGCCTGGCTTAGTTGTTTTTTACTGAGCTCCTTCTGCTTGGCCTCCTTCTCTGCTATTTTCTTTATAACTTTTGGGTGTCTCTTTAGCTCATTTTTGCTCAGTTTTTCCTTGCCACCATCCACATTTACTTCGGGCCCATGCACTGTAGCCATGTGTCTGGGGGCCTGAACTGAAAGTGTTTCTTACTTTTTCAATGCCATTTTCCTTAGAGACATTCTTTTTGGAGTATACTTCCAATTCGGGTTTGCCTGATAGCTTTCTAGTTCTGCTGTACAGTGGTCATTATAGGATTCCTTTTCAATCGGAATCCACCTGAAGTTATTGTTCACATTTTCCTCTTTCTGGGTTTTGACCCTTGCCAGGATAAAATGTGGCCTCAGGTAACTTCTTCAGAAAGGAAGTGTAGAAATAACTTTCTGAGCCCTTGAATGCCCTAAAAATGACTTTTTAAAAAAAGTACTCTTGCTTAATATTTGACTAATACTAATTTCTGTGTTCAAAATAAAATCTCCTCAAGTCTTAGAAAGTCTTGTTCTCTTGATTTCTAGCATCCTACATAGCCTATGACAATTCTGTAGTAAATTCTCATTCATTTGTGACTTATTTGTTCTTCTGGAAGCATTTATCCTGATGTTCAGACATTTCACAAGGGTATTTTTTTATGTGCTGTTTTTCATTCACCCAGTTGGCCCTTTAATCTTAAAAGTCATGTCTTTCTTCATCTCAAGCAAAGTTTCTTCTATTATCTCTTTGATATTTTCACCTCTCCGTTTTTTTAATTCTCTCTTTCTAAACCTCCTATTAGTTTGATGTGGGCCTCTTGGATTGATCCCCTATATCTTTCTTTTTTATTTTTTCCATATTTTTCATCTCCCCTTTTCTGCTTTAAGAGATTTTCTTAACCTTCCTATTTAATACGTTTTATTTCAACAATAATATTTTTACTTTCTAATAGCTACTTTTTGTTCTGATTATTTCTTCTTCATAGTGCCATGTTTTTGTCTGATATTGTCTTCAGTCCTTTTGAGGATGCCAATTAGGTTTTCATCTTTTAAAAAATATCTTGTGTTTTGGTTTTTCTCAGATGTTTGCCGTCCTTTGTTGTCTATCCATGTTTAGAATGGGGAATGTTCTGGATGAGTGGGAATTCTGTGTACATGAGTGGAGCTTGTCAACTGGGGAGTTTTGAGGGGTAGATGAAGGTGCTCTCTGGCTGGGACAAGTGGAAGACTTCCCTCTGGGCATGGCAGTTGCTGACCTGATTCTCACCAGAGGCTCCATTTATCTTTTTCAGAGGAGAGGCCACCATATATTTCTTCTCCATTGGCATAAGTTTATGGCTGCAGATACATCTGCAGGTATAGGGGATGCAGGTATCAGGGAAATAGTAGGCCTTGGAGAATGCAGAACTTCATTTGCTCATCCCATTTCTATTCCAATCATGATTCCCATCTTCCTGCCATCTCTTATCAGGAGACTTTCATGAGTTCCAGAATACAGGCTCCACCCAGTCCTCCATTTTAGCCACCCACTGCTCCCTCTCTGGGCCAGACCTTCCAGACAAGGATGGGAGACAGTCTGGCATGCAGTAAAGTCTGCTCTGTCTGACCTCTTGGGCTTGCTCTGTCGATTCTGAGATTGGTGCTTATTATCATATCATACAAACCCAATTCACTGAAGCCAAAGTCATTTACCCTGCACAAGAATAGGAGCTTCAGCCCTGAAAGGTTATTATCATATAGGCAATGCCCAAGAGGACCAAGCCACTATTGAGACTATGTCTAATATGTTCCATAAACTCTGGCTGGAAAGTTACTAAAATAGTTTTTATTAGCATTTGTTAAATCACCTACAAACCAGATCCTTGTGGGGTTTCTTACTTTAAAAAGATAAATGTGTTTTTCCCTATCCTGTGTCGATTCCCAATCGATTGGGGTGTTGTCCCATAGCCAAGGGTTTGTGGGTTTCATTCCCGGTCAGGCACATAGGTTGCAGTTCACTCCCTGGTCCAGACACATACAATCCTCAGTCCAGGTGCTTATGATCCCCAGTATGAGAGTATACAGAACACAACCAATCAATGTTTCTCTCTTTCATCAATGTTTTGCTCTCTCCCTCCCACTCTCTCTAAAAAGCAATGAAAAATGTCTTTGGGTGAAGATTAAAAAATAAATAAATGTGTTCATAAATGTTTCACGTTCTATCTAATATCACAGCTTAGCCACCATCACAGTATTTCTCCAAGGGAAGTGGCAGTAAGGGGTGACACAAGAGATTATCCCAATTTGTTAAGTAGGTCAGTGGGTGAAACTAAGGCTTCTTTAGTCATGTGCTCCCTCTCCAGTTCCTTTAGCCAGGATAATTTTTTTTTTCCCAAATAGCCTCCAAAATACAGCTCTTCATGAAGCAACTCTGCTTGGCCTGGCAGGAAGGGAGTGCATCGCTGCTTTATTGGGGTATGTTCCCTGGCCCCTGGGGAAACTTGTGAGGGCGATGGTGATCCCCCCTGCTTACCTGGAGTGATTTTAGAGCGCCCTGGTACCTGAATATATAATTAATCCTCTAACTGGGGGCCACTGTCTCACCGTGGCTTTCAGGCAGTCTGGGCTATTCTTTTTTTATTTTGTTTTTTAAGTATATTTTATTGATTATGCTATTATTGTTGTCCCATTTTTTCTCCCCTTTATTTCCCTCTGCCCTGCACCCCCCTCCCACCAGCATCCCCCTCCACCCAACCTTAGTTCATGTCCATGGGTCATACGTATAAGTTCTTCGGTTTCTCCATTTCCCATACTGTTCTTAAGCACCCCCTATCTATTTTGTACCTACCATTTATGCCTCTTATTTCCTGTACCTTTTCCCCCATTTTCCCCTTCCCCTCCCTGCTGATAACCCTCCCTGTGATCTCCATTTCTATGATTCTGTTCCTGTTCTAGTTGCTTAGTTTGTTTTTGGTTTGTTTGATTTTAGGTTCAGTTATTGATAGTTGTGAGTGTTGTCATTTTACTGTTCATAGTTTTGATCTTCTTCTTTTTCTTAGATAAGTCCCTTTAACATTCCATAGAATATGGGCTTAGTGATGATGAACTCCTTTAACTTTACACACAATGAAAATGTTGCCCTTCTTAAATGTAGTTGATCATAGGACTTTGATGCAATGGTGCCCAATGGCCAGGATTAGTAATTGAACATATGAAATCACCCTTTTGAGAGCCACCCTTAAGAACAGGGGTCATGGTGGCCTCTTGGGGACAGGTTTGGGAAGGTGGGGCCAGGAGGCTCCCAAACTGGCCTCTGTGTCTGGGAAGAGCCAGACCTTCAGGTCCAGGTACCCACATTCTTCAGTTCACCCCCCCCATTCTCTTCTCAGGTGTAATGCAAGCATCCAAAAGAAGAATACTAGCAGCCAGACAGCCCATGACCTGGCTCTGACAATTGGGGATGACCTCATCACCTCGCTCTTTGCTGCTAAGCTCCACCTGGATGACTGTTAAACCATATGGGCTCTGCGGGGCCTCACTTAAAGAGAGCATCCAACTCGGGCTGTTCTTTGTTTCTTTCTGAAATGTGTATTTGAGGTTTGGGAATTGAAGTTAAGAGCAACTCAAGTTTTTTTAAAGTTATATGACAGTATAAGCCACCAATACCACAAGGGAATTTTTTAATGTGCTCTGGATGGTCATGAACTTAATGTATGTTTTATTGCTGCTTATTTTAGAATTTTCTTTTAAATTTATTTTTCAGTAGATAATAATTGCATGTAATTGAAAACCAAAAAGTATGAAGTATTATGTTGTGAAAAATCTTCTTCTTATCCCTGCCCCACAGCTACCCATTTCCTCTGCTCCTCCTCAAAGGCAGCCAATTATACCAGTATCTTGTGTATCTTTCCAGAAATAGTATAGATTTATATAAGCACATGCGTATAATATATGCATATACAGCCCTGGCTGGTGTAGCTCAATGGATTGAGCGTGGGCTGTGAACCATAGGGTTGCCAGTTTGATTCCTAGTCAGGGCACACGCCTGGGTTGTATGTCAGGTCCCCAGTTGGGACATGTGAGGGACAATCACACATTGATGTTTCTCTCTCTCTCTTTCTCCCTCCCTTCCCCTCTCTCTAAATAAATAAATAAAATATATATGCATATGCACATATATAGAGTATACATAAATATAAGTATAGATTAACACATACATATATATTCTTTCCCCTCTTTTAAGACAAATAGTAACAAATTACATACTGTTCCATCTTGTTCTTTGCATAATATATCTTATAGGTGGTTCTGAATTAGAACAGAAAAGTTGAGTTTACTTAAAATTGTTTCCTTATGTTGAACTCATCGATACTACTATTGTTATGGTTTGTGATTTTGTGACAAATAAGCTTTGAATAAACTATTTGCATGAATGTGTAATTTTGACTTATTTCTTTTTTCAGAATGTTGTTTCAGTCTTTGGGTGATCGAATCGTGGAGTCCCTAAATTGTTTCTGTTAATGTATATAACTAGAATATTCATTAATTTAAAATAATTAACTTAGTACAGTAAATAACAGACTTTGTTAAGTGGTTGCTATCATCACTACCTGCACTTTATTTCCCATGAATGGCTGAGTGTCTGTAGGGAGGACAGGCACAGTCTTTGGAATCCAAGCTCTCAGTGGAGTGTGGTGGTGCTGGCCCTGAGTTCCGCTGGTCACACCCTTGGCAGTCTTTGCTGGGATGCTGCCAGGGTAACCCGTGACTGGAGAGACCGATGGGATGTGATCATTTTGTTTGGTGTCTGGGGGTTGTGGAGGGGGAAGAGGAGGTTGCACTGTGTCAGCTTTGCTTAGCCAGGACGACCATTCCCAGAGTTATCTTCTTTTATGACTTGGTTCAGGGTTGGCTGCAAGAGAAACTGCACAGGGTTTTCAGTTTAGAAGGTGGAAGTGAAGCAACGGCCACCACACTTGAAAGGTGGGTTAGGGCACCAGACGCTACTGTAGCTCATACCCCACAGGCTCTGGAATCGACCAACAGGGAGCAGGATATGGAGTTCAAGACTATTTTCTCCAGACCTCAGAGGGCCAGAAGGGCCCCAAGGACCCATGGGTTCTGGGAACAGTCATCTCAAAGCTCTTGGAGGTAACTTTACCACTCTGAGTGCAGGAACCACATCTTCACTGTTCTTTGGGTTTCCACACTCCCTGGTGGAGAATTCTGCCCTCTTGCCCCTAGAGCAGGGCTGTCAAACTCATTTTCACCAGGGGACACATCAGCCTCACAGTTGCCTTCAAGTGGCCAAATGTAATTTTAGGACTGTATAAATGTAACTACTCCTTAACTAGGGGCAAGGAGCTCGGCACTGCCTCCAGGTAGAAACAAGGTGCTGGACTGGATAAAACAAGGTGGAGGGCCGGATTCAGCCCATGGGCCTTGTGTTTGCCACCTGTGCCCTAGAGGCAAAACACACACCTGATATCTCACACTAAGTCTCTTTCCTTTCGCTAAAACTCATGGCCAGCACAAATCACCGTTGAATGTCACTCCTTCAGAATCAAACCTCATTTAAAGTGTGAACAGGTAGCTTAATATTTAAGATGCAAGAACACAGGTTCAAATCCAGAAACATTCTGATAAAATCCAACAGGGTTACATAAAACATTATATAAACATTGAACTTCATGTTTTCAGGAAAATTAAATTACATTTCAGGCAGGGCCTTTCCAATTTCTAATTTCATGTTATTTATTGTCTTTTATGAAGCTTTATTTTTCTTCTAAAGACACTGCGTGAGGTCTTGATAAGAGAGCAGAACCACTATAAGTGATATTGTATCAGGAGTTCATGAAAGGAATTGGACTGTGCTTGGTTGTAGGAGTGAGTGAGGCTGGTCATGGGCCTGGAGTCACTGTAGATCAGCAGGGCCACATTGGGGAAGAAAAGGTGGACATGAAGCGGGGATAAGTGAGAACCAAGTGGCATCCTCAGGGACACATCTCCTTCCTCCCTCCTATAGTCACAGGCGAATTGCAGGAGATGCTGGTGCCCTTCATCATGGAGCTTGTCCCAGGCTAGGCTCTCCAGAAACAGATGTTGAGACTGGATGAAAGAGATGGTGTGTTTATTTGGGATCAACATTTATGAAAGGAAGAAGGGGATTGTGCAAGGAAGAGGTCAGTGATGCAGGCCCAGCAAACCCTCAACTATCCCTGGGGTAGGGCACTAGAGAGGAAGACTGGCCATCAGTGTCCCCCTGTGCCTTGATAGATACAGCTTAGGCACCAAGTAAGAGCCATCCCAGGAAGGGTGTGACCTCAGGGAAGGCAGCTCCCTGAGGTAGACTCTGAAGTTGCTAATGGCAAGAGGTGGTCTGCTCCAGCTCTCCTCACAGCCAGGCAGCCAGTCCTTCCTCAAAGGGGCATCTGGGCAGTGTACCTCTGTGTGTGCCCCGGAGCTGTACAGTTCCTGACCAGCTGTTAGAGGCGCTGGAGGGGGAGGAGCTGCTCATACCCGCAGCCCACACCCGGAAGCCAAGAGGGAAGCGGGACGCTGCCCTTTGAGCCCCGACCCTACAGCCTCAAATCAGGCCCTGTGGTTGGTGCTTGATGGTCTGGGCCCCAGGGGCTGAATGTCCAGTGGTTGGTGGCTCAGGCCACCATGCCCTCCCTGCATCTGGACCCACTGCCATCTCCTGAGGAGTGGTTGCTGCTTTGTGCCTTCATCCTGTGTCCCCACGGGGCTACAGTCAGTGGCCTGGAGTTTTCCATTCTCTCCTTACCATCGAGGTGAGTTCCCATGTGTTTATTGGCCAACTGAGTTCTTATATTTTTCTTACTGATTTGGAGAAGTGCTTTATATCTTATAGAAGCAGAGTATCTTCTATAATCCATAGCAACACTATGTAATAGAAATGTAATTAATACAAGCCACATATATAATTGTAAATTTCCTAGTGGCCAAATTTAGTTTCCACATATTCCTAAGTTACTGAGATATCAGGAATCAAAGCTATGTTAATGATTTTTCAGCACCCATTGAAATAAATGTACTTTTTTCTCATTAGTGAATTACACTGATATTATATGTTTTTGAATCGTGCCTTCATTGCTGGGATAAATACAATGTATTCTTACTGAATTCCACTTCTCAGTTTCATTTCAACCTGTTTGGTATTATTATGTCTTTTAAAGAAATGAAGTTGACCTATATTTATCATTTTGTTACTTGTTTGGAACCAGTGTAATGCTAGGCTCACACTGTTACAACCTTCTATTTGCTTTAATATTCTGGAGTGGTTTTAAAACATAGAAGTTAAGTATTTTGTGCAGATTTGGTAAAACATTTTCAGTACAACTCAGAGCCTCATGATTTTTAGGTATCAATCTTTGGCCTCCATATCAGACAGGGCTCAACCAGAGAAACAGAACCAGTAGGAGATGTTTATGAAAGGTTGACTCGGCAAGTCCAGAATCCTCAGGGCAGGTGTCAAGTGGATTGGTGCTTCTCAGCCAGGAGCTGAAGTTGCTGCCCACCAGGGGCATTTCTTCTCCAGAGAAGTCTCGGTTCTGCATTTAAGGCATTTCAACTGATTGAACCAGCCCCACCTATACCACTTAGGATAATCTCACTTCCATACAGTCAGTTGATTATGAACCTAATTTAGTTACACCTACAAAATACCTTCCAGCAATACCTAGGTTACTGTTTAATTGAATTACTGTGGACTGCAGCCTATACAAACCGAAACAAAAAATAGACCACTGCATCCTTTACTGCAATGTTATTGTCTGTTATTTTTTTACCCCCACTTGAATAAAATTGCGAGGCTCAATTGAATAAAATTGAATAAAATCATGAGACTCAATACACATATGTACATTCTTTCCTTGTTTGAATAAGGCTATAAATTTTTTCTGCATATAATTTTTGCTAGTTGCATGGTTTTTTGCTTCATAAGATTGTCATGCTCTTTCTTTTTTGTATTTATGTTCAGATTTGATTGTTAACCACTCTTGCCCACTACTCTTTTGAAATGTTTGAAAATGAAACTTGCTGGTGGTAATCAAGGCCCTAACCCTCTGCCAATGTTGAAATAATGAGGGTGGTAAAGAACTTGATTGTTCTTTCAAGCAAAGCAGAATTCCTTCTTTCTTCCCCTCTTCCTTTACCCAAACACGAGGAGGACCAGAGTCATCTAAAATTCATGTCTGCATCACTATCAGCCTACTAACCCACCATCAGGACACCTCCCAGAGTAGGAAGTTACTTTAAATCACGTGGACTGAAGGCAGGGAGGGGTCAGTTTATTCATTAATTATGTTGATTTTAAAAATAAAAACAGCAGATATGCATTCAAACTTATAATGTACTGTACTTTTTTATGAATGTCACTTCCCAGACTCCTAATCTGGGCTCCTCATATTTCCATTTGCGTGGTGGTAAGAGGCTCAGTTTTAGACTGATCCCTCCCAATGCAGTAAGAGCTTGAGGAACTTCACTTCTGACCCAAACACTCAACACTAGAAATTTTAATTCCTTTCTACCCTACCCCATCTTTCTGCTTTCTCCTGCGTCTCCTCAGCAGAGACTTCCTTTCCCCCATCAAATGGAAAAAAGAAGAGGCCCTTAGACATCTTTCACAAATCCCTGTGAATCTGCAGCAGAAAGAGGCATTCTCCTTATGGTTTTCTGTAAAATTTCCACTGTAAGGCTTGACACATTCTCACCCCCAGCTCTTGCGGAAGCTGTTCTGATTTCTTTGTTCTCATTCCACCCTCAAATTCCCTTTCCTGCTTTCTCCAAGCATGGAAAAGAAACCAGTGAAATCTGGTCTATCATTCTTTTCTCTTCTGAGTCAGGAGTTACAGAGGGATCGTTCATGTCTTCTCCTTTGACAAGTATGTTCTGTTCCTCAGTTGTTTTCCCTTCAACTTTGTGAAAGTATTAGAGATTTTTGAATTTGACCTTTTTCATTCTTCCCCTAGGCTGCTTTGATGAGGGAGCTGTTAACCGCATGAACTATGAGACACATAATTTCTAAAAACTCCTTGCTTTGAAATTTGAATAGTAGGGGTCTTTGTTCATAATTTTATTGGGTTTAGTGGAAGAGTTTTCTCTGAGCTAATTTAGTGCTACGATCTTACCTCCAAACCCTATTTATTTAGAAATTCAAGACTCCTCACTGCCTGCTCCAGCTGACATTTCCACCAGAGTGCCCACAGCTCACCCGTGGGCCGTCCACCTCAGAGACACTGCACTTGCAGGAAATGTTGCTGTCTCTGTTATTTGTCTCTTGATCCAGCACCTGGCAAACCATAGATACTCAGTAAATATTTAAGTATATTAGGTATTTATTGCCATATAACTAATTATTCCAAACTTAGTTGCTTAAAATGATAAAACATTTTTTTGTTTTTATTTATTAAAAAAAATTTTTTTAGTGTTGTTCAAGTACAGTTGTCTCCATTTTCCCACCACCACTTTCTCCTGCTTCACCCACCCCTACCTCCCACCCTCAATCCTACCCAACTTTGGCTTTGTATCCATAGGACCTATATACATGTTCCTTGATGACCCTTTCCCTTCTTTCCCCTGTTATCCCCCTCCCCACATCCCCTCTGGTTACTGTCAATTTGTTCTTTATATCAATGTCTCTGGTTATATTTTGCTTGCTTATTTGTTTTACTCATTAGGTTCCACTTATAGGTGAGATCATATGGTATTTGTCTTTCACCACCTGGCTTATTTCACTGAGCATGATGCTCTCTAGTTCCACCTGTGCTGTTGCGAAGGACAGGAGCTCCTTCAGATCAACAAACGGGTACATTTACCCAATGGAACACTATGCAACAGAAAGAATGATAAAATATTATTATCTTATCGTTTCTGTGGGTCAAGAATTCAGAAGCAGTTGAGCTGGGTTTTTCTGGTTTGGGGTCTTTTTGATGGTGCAAGTAAAGATGTTTGTTGGTCAGGGCCTCAGCGACCTGACAACTTGGCTGAGAGCAGAGGATATGCTTCCAAGATGGTGCGTTCATACTTACCTGGCCGGGGAGACTCCATGATCACCAAGATGGCTTGTTCACATGGTGCTGGTTTTTGTCAGGAGGACTCCATCCTTCCTGGTGTGGGCCTCTCTGTGGGCTGCATGAGTGGTCTCACAACATGGTAGCCCACTTCCCCTAAGGGGAGCAATTCAAGAGAGCAAGGCAGAAGGCCCTTGTCTTTTATCACATTGCCTCGGGATCATACACTATTATTTCTACTGTGTCCTGTTGTGATCAGCTCTACCCAGTGTGAGAGGCAACTACACAAGGGCATGAATTCCAGGAGGTAAGGATCACGAAGGGACCATTTTGGAAGTTGGCAAGTAAATATACAGGATGACTGAAGGAGTCATTTAGAGAATTGTCTACAGAATAAGGCTTTGTCCTCCATGGTTGTCAGTAAGTTTCAGAAAACACCTTTCTTGCTTTTTCATAGTTGGCCACCTGAAACAAGTTATTATGTCGATAAATACAAAAATATAAAAGAATATAACAATAAAGTATAAGGGGTTAAATATTGACACATTAGCTGTTTTTAAGTACAAAGCATTTATACAAAAACATATCTGGATTTGGCTCCTCACATTAGAAGAATTAAACTAAATGTAGTTTACCAGATTCCCCTCTTCTGTCCTTTCCCTCTTTCCATGATCAGTGTGCTCAGACTCCTGACCCACTGAAGCCCCGGGATGATAAGTGTGGGTTGTTATAAGTGGCTGCACACAGCAATAGAATATTGCACCATGCTCTTCAAACGGAGGTTTGTACAGTGTTTTCTATCAAACTTTTGATTCCAGGTCAAAAAAAATCAGGATGGTGGTTTGGAATGTAGAACTACTAAGTCGCAAGCTCACACTTTCACCCTGTTGACTTTGCAGCAAAACTTTCCTGACAAATGAAGTAGTATGTTGAGCTCTTTCTCAAGACATGATGCCCCTGTTTGAGACGCTCTGCCAGGAGCCAAAGATTCTTGTTGCCTCTCGCAAGTGCCCCATGCAGGGGTTGGGGGGTGGGTGACAGGTGGAGTATATCCCTTGGGCCCTCTCCTGCCTGACAGGTCTGGAGACACTGGATTCCTTCTACTCCCACCAGGTAAATATCCCTGTTGCATATTCCCTCAACCAATTATGGGCATTCACTGCTGGAACAAATGAGACAAGTGTGTCTTCCCTCACAGCATCACTGCACGTCCAAGCTTCAGGCCTGACAGAACTCTCTGCCAACCTCAGACCTAGCTGAGGAGCCACTTCCTCTGCAGAGGTTATTTCTCAAGCCTGAAGTCCTGTCACCTTCAGGATCACAGAATTTGAGAGTTATCAGGTTCTGTAATGTATCCTCTATGCTTGGACCAACTCTATGCAATTTCTGTCCTTTAGAGTGAGAGTGTAAATCAGTGAATTTGTCATTTTTATTCCTTATATCTTGTTTTCTTTCCTAGGGCCTTAATTTTGGCACTGACGGGTTTCAGAGAACTTGGCCACTCCAGCCCTTCACTCTTGAGCCTCCAGCCGCACCTGTCCCTGGGGCTCCCACTCCGCACCCAGTAAAGATTCCTGACTCTGGTGGTGCAACCCCTGTCTTCACACTCCTGACCTTGCACTTGCTCAGAACCCCATCCTACCACTCTCTTCTTTCTCCTGTCCTGCCTTTTTTTACAGTTGTCCTGAGGAGAAATCCAATCACCCTTTCTGAGTTGGTTGGTGGCTCTTGGTATAGCGGATGCAGCCATCACTCCAGCCTCTTCTTTTGCTGCTGCTCACTAAGATTGTACCTGGGCCTGAAAAAGTGACCTAGGCATGCTCTCTCGGCTCTGGGATCCTGCCAGTGTGGCTGCCCCTGCTGTTCCTCCCCAGAGTTGCCCCAATCTCCTCTGCTTCTCCCTCTAGCCAGAATGACCAGGCCATTTTGTACTCACCTGGTTATATTCCTACCTCCCTAGGAAACTAAATATATGTGGCACTGAGTCTAGCTCTGTGGCACTGATCCAGGTCTAGCTCGATCTCTTGTTCTGACTCCAGTGTGGGCTCCAGCTCCAGGTCTAACTCTGACTCCTCCTCGATTATTGGCTCTTGGATCTTGGTGAAGCTAGGACTTACATTTTGGGGGACTTCTAGGATACTGCTGCTTGTTTTATGTTTTGAATTTACATCCTTTTCTGTTTCTGAGTATGTTTCCTGTATCACTGTCTCAGATTCATCCACACTTAACTCGGAGGACTCTGGAAACTTCCATGACAAGGCAAACAGCACAGCATCATGGAGGGTGAGGAACAGTTGTGACTTGGAGATGGCAGCATCAAAGAAGTCGTTCCTCTCAAAGGCCCTGACCACAGAGGAGTGACTCCCTGCAATGAGCACCAGAATGCTGGCGTTCTGGAAGGAATTGCACATCTGTCTTAATATGATGGAAGCCCATGAATCCACAAAATGCACCATGGAGAAATCCAGGATGATGGTGTGGGTGCTGGGTAGAAGAGATGATTGTGAATAAGGGATGACTGATCTGCTCCTGAAGCAGCTTTCAGCAGCTGCAGGAAATGACATTGATCTGTCTCTAGAGAGGTTTTTAGGAAGCCACATTCTCTCCACATCCTCATAATTTTGCTCTTGATTTCTCTGAAATGTGGAAGATGCTATGTACAGTACTTGTTCATCAGATGAAGTTTGGCTCATGTTCCTGCTGTCCAAACGTGTGCAGCGGATGAGGTTAATGGAGGATCCGTTGTAGTCCCACTTACTTTCAAACCGCTGTGTGTTTACCCTGGGCAGTGGCTCCAGTTCATCACAGTTGCCGAAACACCGACAGATCTTGCCTTTCTGTGAGCCATCTTCACTTTCATGAAACAGGCCAAACACTTCTTCTTCTTTAAGTGGCACCCTTATCATCTCCATCTCTTCGAACAGCTTGCGCTTCAGGCGGTGCGCATTTACAAACGTGATGGAGTTGCAGCACTGGTAGATTTTCACCCCAGGAATGGCCGTGATCTCCCGATAGTCATTGATGCTTCTATAAATGTTGGTGTTAGAGATCTGACCCAGGAGGAGAATCTTAGTTCTCTAAAAATTGAATCTTCATTGTATTTTTTTCCATTACCATTTAGTCCCCTTATACCTCCCTGTCCCCCATCAATCATCACACTGTTGTCCAAGTCCATGAGTCCTTGTCCTTTTTGCTCAATCCCTCCATCCCCTGTCCCCAGATCCCCAAAGTAGCTGTCATCCTACTCTCCACCTATGAGTCTGTCCCCATGATGGGGCAGAGTTTTAGTTTCCTATTCTACCACTTTCAGTGACATTACTCCTGGATGGCTAAATTTTATCTTGTTTACAGCAATTAGAAGTGTGTTATTTCCTTAAAAACAAGTCAGAAAAATGTTAGGAAGTTTGGAACCAGAGACACTCTTAGATAACTTTTAGTATGTAAATATTTTTATGAACTTGGTGTTTGATACTATTGAAGAAATATAAGAAAAATAAGAGCAAACACTAGCCTCTAGAAAAATGAAAAAAGACCCAAGCCTGACGCTAAAGAACAGAAACTATCTTAATAGTATATAAAGGATTCTCATTGAAATAGATGTTCAACCTTACACATATTCAGAGATATTGACTCCCTTAGTAAAAACATTTTCAGATCATGAGAACCATTTATACTGGGATATGTGGTATACATTTGTACACTGTTTTTCACCAGTATTGAACTGTAATTTACTGTATCAGAACTGAAACCTATCAAACAAAAGCAAAAAATCTATGATTTATGTAATTTTTTTATGGAAAAAATAATATTTTTCAATCAATTTTGAAAAATAATCTGGTGTAACATTTATACCCAAAACCTAAAGTTTGAGGCAAGTTTGAATGAAAAATTATATTTCAGGTCATTTTGAAAAAGAACTGCTTTAAGACTGATGTCCAATAAACGTCACAATTTGAATATTGATTTAAAAATCCTCCATTATAAGGCCATGTTTGAAAAAAATTATGGTGGATAATTCATGTCTAAAACTAATATTTAGCATATTTGGATAAAATATTTTGTTTTTACAGTATTTTGGAAGAAAAGTATGGCATATGGTTATGTACAGAAAAACCATCCTTTTGAACCATTTTGGAAAATCACATGGGATATATCTAAAAAAACCCTATTTTTTTTAAAAAAAGATAAAAGCTGGCAGAAAGCTTACATCCAAGAAGCAGTATTTTGGAATTAATTTGGGTTTAAAAAATATCACGTTTGGGGGTCACAATGGAAGAAAGTCTGGCACAGGACTTATGTCTAACAAACCTCCCAATATTAGTCAATTTTAATAAAAAGTAACATTTTATGGACATTTTCAAGAACAATCTGGCACAGAGCTTACCAAAACCCCCACAATTTGAGAACATTTGGATGAAATACCAGTTTTAGACACCTCTGGAAGAAAATCTGGCATAGGAATTATGTCCAATAACTCCAAAATCCTATACGAGCCAATTTCAAAATTCAAATTTCCAGGCCATTTAAAAGATAAATCTTGCATAGGGCTTATGTACAAAAGATTTGAGTAATTTGAATAAATCACATCTTCTGCATATTTTAGAAGAAAAAATTTTTGTAGAACCTACTTTCAATAAGCTCCCAAATTTGAGCTCATTTGCCCAAAAATGCAATGCCAGCGCATCTGGGAACAAATATTTGGCATATGACTTGTTTCCCAAGACTCCATTATTTACATGAAGTTGTATTTTTAATATCATGTTTCTTGTCCACTTGGATGAATATTGGACATAGGATTTGTGCACCACCAAACCAATACTTTGAAGAAGTTTGGATGCAAAAGTGTATTTCTCAGCCATAGAATTTATAACCATACCTACCACTCTAACAATTTGAGATATACATATCAAGTATATATATATATTAAAAAATCACATATTGGGTCATCTTAGAAAAGTCTAGCATAAAAATTATTTCCAAAAACCCTAGGCTTCATGCATTTGGGTAAAAAATTGATTTTGCAAGACCAGTGTGGTAATGTCTTTCTGGGCCACTTTAGAAGAAACATCAAGTGTGTTAAACTTCAGTACACAAATTAAACTGTTTAAATTTAGATTTTTAAAAAATTGCATTTCCTGTGCTATTTTGGAGGAAAATTCAGCAATAGGGCTTTTGATCAAGAAACTCCACCGATTAGTTGATTAGTGAGCTTTAGTTTTGAAATTGCAAAGTACAAATCCTTTAACTTAGTTCTTCTAAAAATATGTTGTTCTACTGCATTTTTTTATACCTAAAACAGCACACTGGATATAATGTTCTCATACTCTCTCCCAACCTTCCCCCCAATTAATATTAGAAATTCTCATTTAATTACATAGGGACATTTCTCTCATTATTTGACAATATAACAGCAATACATTGCATGGTTGACTTTTATTTAATGAGTTCCTCAATTGATGCATATTATTTTCTTTACTAAAATTTGAAATTACTACTTAACTAAAAATATAAACCATTTTGCCCATGAACATGTATAGCTATTGAATAAATTCCATTAAGTGAGATTATGGGCTCAAGGGGAATATAAATTTTTACTTTGATAGCAATCACCAAGTTGTCCACCATAGACTTGTACAAATATACATTCCCACGGCTAATGATAAGTGTACCTGTCGCCAGTTTACAACAAAATACTTTCAAATTTTGTAATTTTTGCCAATCTGATAGGTGCAAATGGCATCTGTGTGGTTTTCATTTGTATTTTGACTAATATTAAGGAAATCTTCAAATGAAAAAAAATAAGACTTTCTATATTGTGATCTCCGAGTCTAACTAGTCTATTTTTTTGTTGCATTAACTTTTAAAACTCCATGTCTAGAAATATTATGCAGATTTCTTTGTGATATGGACTGCATTATTTCCCTCCAGTTTGTCTTTTGTTTTGGCTGAAGGTGTGGTTTGCCTTTCAGAATTTATTTCTCTGTAGCCAAATTTGACCTATTTTCATTATGGCTTCAAGATTTTGAGTCATAGTTGGAAAAGTCAGTAAAGGTGTTACAATTATCTATTGCTGTATAACACAATACTAACATATATGGCTTAAGACAACAGTTTTATTATCATTATCCCTCACAGTTGTTTAGATTCACTGAGCTCAGCAGAGTGGTTCTCATTTGAGGTATAAAGACTTGACAGAGTGGGACTTCCAAGATGGCTCAAACACATAACAGAGTCCATGTTCACTGTTGGCTAGCTCAGCTGGGGCTGTTGACCTGAATGATTCCACGAGGCCTCTCTATATGTGGCTTGAGGTTTTCACACCATAGTATCAGGGTTCAAATAGAAGCTATATGGCTTCTTATGAAATAGCATCAGAAGGCCCATATTACTTATCCTACATTCTGCTGATCAAGCAAGTCACTAATGCCAGCCAATTCCTGGGGAGGGTAACTGGTTTCTATGTAATCATATATGTATGAGATTATATGAGAAGAAACTGATGACATTCATCTTGGGGACTATCTTCACAGTCCATCCCATGTGAAATATATACTTATCTCTAAGACCCTCTCAAAGCCATAACTCATTATGGCATTGGCTTAAAGTTCAGGATCTTTTTATCTAAATCAGGTCAGGGTATATAGATGATGCTTAATCTGAAGATTTGACACTGAAGAAGTGTATCTAATATTCAGTGTTGATTCAGGGATAGGATAATTATAGTAAGTGCTTCTATTCAAGAAAATGGGGATTTAGTAGACACACACCAGATATTAGTTCATAGAACTTCAGAAAATCAGCTGGGCACATGCCACCGGCTCTTTGTTTAGTGCCCTGTGCTGCCCCTGGGAGTAATTCTCCATAGCTTTTGTGTCTGAGTTATTCTTCCTTTTCTATAAGAAATGACCTTTTTGCAGCTTAGTACATTTCTTAGCCTGTCTCCCTGCCCAACTGGGTTTTTCTTTGTCCTTTTCAGCTAAGCTGGTGTTTCTGTTACAAATGTCATGGGTTGCCCAAAACTATTTCTACAAAGCTCTTCAAGTCGACTCCCTCTTGGGTTTGGGTTGAGTGTCAGAGTGCTTTAGGATGATATCCTTGAAATTCATAGAAACCATTTTGTGTAGTTGAGAGGGTCTAGGAACTGCACACTTACATCTTCTTAGTCTTAAAAAAGGGTATTACACCTACATCCATGAGATGATCATTAAAGATCACTCATTTTGGGCAAAACTTTTGGACTGAAACAGAACAAAGGAGGTTATATCAAGAAACTTTAAACATGTATCTTCATTCTTGTAAAACTGGAAGACTATTGAGTGTGTGTGCGTAAGAGACCTTAGACCAGTTATGAGATGGCTGGTATGGAGACTAGGCCTGCAATGGAGTGATGAGCACGACTGTGCAACCCTCATATTTCAGGACTAATTTGAGAGTGTGGCTTCAAGAGTCTTAGCCCTATTATTGGAGGACCTAGGTAAGAACAGGTGTTAAATGCCATTATATTTTTAGAGTGTTGATGAGAAAATATAGCTAGGAGTGCTCTCATATGGGTATGATTGAAGACCCAAGGCTCTGAGACTAAGGAATTGTTTGGTCATAACTGAAGGACCCCTTGGGGATGGAGTGCTTGGGACATTGTATTGTTAAGGAGGCTCCATGTCAGAACTAGGGACTAAAGCCTGACAAAAGCAAAAAAGTTGGTTAGGAGACGATTCAGCAAAGACAATAGACATTTGAGAGCTAAGAGGAGAGATGCAAGGGGAGCTGTCACAGAAGCCAAGAGAAGAGAGTAGTTCCAGATGAAAGTGGACTCCAGAGGAAGCCATATTCTCTGGAAGAAACCTGAAAGATTTCCTCCACTCACCTGAAATTCCTGAACACATTTCCTAAATTCTCTCCATATACAAGGGACCAGACTTTCTAATAAGTACACCAGTAACTCAGTTCTTATGTCTTCCAAGGAACTGAATTCTTGTGGAATAGTAGACTTAGGAATTCAAGATATCTGTACCACTCCTTATTCCCTATCTTTATAGATGAGTAAATGAGGTATACAGAAAAGGTTACAGATTTGTAAAGAAGCAAAGTTTATTAAAACAAAAGGCCACAAAACCTAAAGACTTAGTGTGAAGAAAGTAAACTAAGCCAAATGACCTTTGACCACTTATGGAATGAATTTTTCTACTCCATAAAAGTATAAAAATTTTGATTACTTAGTCCTTGCCACCATCTTCACTTTCAAAGAGTGTTAACAGGTCAGAAGATTGCCCCAAACAGGTCTCAGGGTCAGTGTAGAGTGGCAGTTGGAGAGATTTCATCCTCCTGTGTTTATTGAGGTGAGACTTCTAGCTAAAGCCTTTCCCACGTATCTTGCACACCTAAGTTTTCTCCTCCTGGTGTGTTATCTGATGTAAGATGAGGTATGACTTTTGGATAAAGCCTTGACCACACTCTCTATGTACACAGGGCTTCTCTTTTGAATGTACCCATTTATGTGTGATTAAAGCTGACTTCTTGCCAAAGCCTAGTCCACACTGTCTGCACATGTAAGGCTTCTCCCTCGAGTGTTTCCTCTTGTGCCTGATAAGACCTGCCTGGTGACTGAAACCTCGCCCACACTCCCTGCACACATATGGCTTTTCCCCTGAGTGTGTCCTCTGGTGTGCAATGAGGTTTGACTTCTGGCTGAAGCCTCGCCCGCACTCCTCACATACCATGGGCTTTTCCCCTGAGTGTGTCCTCTGGTGTCTGATGAGATTTGATTGCTGGCTGAAGCCTCGCCCACAATCCTTGCACACAATAGGCTTATCCCCTGAGTGTATGTTCTGGTGTCTGTTGAGGTGTGACTTCAGACTAAAGCCTCGCCCACACACCCCACACACATAAGGCTTCTCCCCAGTATGTGTCCGCCTATGTGAGATGAGGGTTGAATTCTGGCTAAAGCTATGCCCACACACTCCACACACATAAGGCTTCTCCTTAGAGTGTGTCCTCTGGTGGTTGACAAGGGTTGTCCTCTGCCTAAAGCATCGCCCACACTCCTTGCAGGCATAAGGCTTCTCCCCTGAGTGTGTTCTCTGGTGTGAGATGAGATTTGATCTATCACTGAAGCCTAGTCCGCAATCATTGCACACGATGGTCTTCTCTTCTAAGTGTGTCCTCTGGTGTCTAACAACTGCCGACTTCTGGCTAAAGCCTTTCCCACACTCCCGGCACACGTAGGGTTTCTCTCCGGAGTGTGTCCTCTGGTGTATGATGAGGTTTGACTTCTGACTGAAGCCTCGCCCACATTCGCTGCACATATAAGGCTTTTCGCCTGAGTGTGTTCTCTCGTGTATGATGAGTGTTGATTTCCGGTTAAATCCTCGTCCACACTCTGTGCACACAATAGGTTTCTCCCCTGAGTGTGCCTTCTGGTGCCTGGAAAGACTTTTCTTTAGACTAAAGCCCTTCTCACACACCCCACACACATAAGGCTTCTCCCCTGAGTGTATCCTCTGGTGACTAAGCAGGTTGGTCATCTTGCTGAAGCCCAGTCCGCACTCTCCACAATTGACTGTTCCAAATCCCAAGACTTCTATCCTCTTCAACAATTTGTCTGTTTCCTCAGGACTCCCCATGTGAGCAGGACTGGCCTCTAATTCCACCCCTCTGATGACACTCCTAGAGCTGACTGTCTGCCTTTGGGGTGGCTTGGAGAATGCCGCTAAAGTTCTTCTCTTTGTCTTTCCAAATGAAGGCTTGATCCCTTCTCTCTCTTGACCTTCTGCTTTATCACTCCAGGAACCTGGATCAGAGGCTTGTTGCTGCTTTTTCTGGTCCTCCCGGCACAGATCTGCTGACAGAATGTGATTTTCTGCACACAAGCATGGGAACATCCAGGGGGCATGATTACACATCACGTGCTGCATGTGTAACTTCTGACTAGAGAGATCTGGAGGGCAGAAAGCACAGAGGTGGAGTTCTGGCTTTGGTTCTCCTGCAGAGAGAAGAGTCTATGTCAGAACTGAGACTCATTGGAACAACCCAAGTAATTATACCAATTCTGATGTCCAGACTCAAATGTTCTTCAAAATACTTAAAACTTAAATGCTAACCATGTAAGACCTTCCTTACATGACTACTTTTCTAGCCTATCAAAACATCTTCCATTATAATCCAGAAAATCCACTCCTAAATCTACATATCAGAGTATGAAAGTTTCACAGAAAGTTTTGACTTTGCAAATAGGGCCAATATGCATCTTCTCCCCACTCCACTACAATTATCTTCTAACTCACAACCATCAACATTAATGTAAACTGTGTCTACAAGTATTTTCTTTGACTGAGAGATCTCTAATCAGTACCCATGTGGAAATGTCATGTCTTTCCCTATTTCCCTATGAAGACAAAGGGATAGACTGAGAGAGCAGTCTGGAGAACTCCTAGTAGCTAAAGAGATCATGTGTGAGATGCCTGAACTAGTTTCCCCCCTCACTAACAAATATTTATTAGAAGATTACTTTGTGCCAGAATTCCTACAAGGCAGCAGGCTTTCAGCAATGAGCAATAAAAACAGCCTTAAGAGATGCTCCTTCCTGGTACTCCTGACCAATTCAAGCCCTGATAATATTCATAATTAATCTAAATAAAAATTTCCTCAGAAATCAATATAAAAAATTTTTTTCTTATAGTACCTCCTGTGTAGATGTTAACATTAAATGTATTGTTTCATCACAACTGGTTCTAGTCGGCTGAAGGCAATAAATGACCACACAATTTGAAAAACCAGTTGCAGATCTTACCAGATCTACCTGAAGATTCTTTCCTTGATCAATGATCTGAACTTTTAAAAACCAACTGTACACCCATCTACATTCCAGAATTATTCCATCTTAAATGCGACTGTATTTGGAGATAGGGCCTTTAAAGAGGTAGTTAATGTTTAAAAAAGCTCATCAGGGTGGGGTTAATCCAATATAAATGATGTCTTTACAAGAGGAGGGAGAGACAGCAGGGACCTATATGCACAGAGAAAAGGCCATGTGAGGACACAGTAAAAAGGCAGCCATTTGCAAGCCAAGGAGAGAGGCCTCATTAACAACCAAACCTGCTGACACAATGATTGCCCAAGAACTCTATGCCTTCAGAACTGTAAGAAAATAAACTGTTGTTTATGCCACCAAGTCCATGGTATTTTGTTTTGGTAGCCTTTACTTCCTTTGCCTGGACCTTTTCTATCACTGTAGTCAAGCACCTATGCATTTGCCCCATAGTCAGCTCCTAAGTGACTCCTGTGAAACTCATCAGTTATTACAGTAAATGTGAAAGGACCACAGTCCTATTACAAAAGACAACACTTCATCTGGCATAAAATGTAATACCAGTTACATGCTACTATTTAAAAGTAGAACACCTAAATCACATTATTTTTTAAAATAAAAAGATGAACACAGAAATACTAGACCAAAAAATACATAAGAAAGTGAGTGCTAAGACTAAGCAGAAAGTTAAAAGGAGTATCACATTGAACAAAAAGAATTTTAATGTTAAAAAACTTCATTAATAAATGAGAATAAGTTGTGATGAATTTTTATATACCTAAGTTTACTAAAGTAAAACATAAAGCAAAAACTCAGAAATAAATGGAGAATTTCAAATAAATTACAATGATATTTGGGGCCTTATGACTCTTCCTAGTACATAAAATATGAGGATATAACTTTAAAAGAGAAATAATTTTTATTATACATGCTATAATCCCTTGATTCTAGGACAAATAATTGTAAGACTCTCTTTTAAATTTAATGAAATAGTGAAAGAAAATTTCTTACGCAAAAAGAAAACATATATCTCTCTGTGGATTAAACATTTATAAAATTGTTGAAAGTATTTTAAAAATTAAAAACACACACATAATTCCTTAAAGTTACCTATACTTCTATCATTTAAAAATAATCCCAAGTAGAAAGAAAAATTCCCAGAAGCCCTTGTCCCAATCTCTCAAATTCTATCCCCACCAAGGTAATCACTACTTATGGTAAATAACAATACAGACTTCTATGTTTACTTAAACATGATGGTAATGGTCTTTCATATACTTCTCTTTTTTAACAAAAAAACTGAACAACAGTGTTCTGCAATTTTTTCATTTAAGAATATATCCATTAAGTATCTGAGTTATTCTATTAAAGAAGGTAAAAGCAAATCTGCTCATCATTAATAAACAGATAGGAAATAGCAGCAGAAAATAATATGACTAAATGGAAATGTCAAAACTAAAAAATACAATATCTGAAATGAAAAACGCACTGGCCAAGGCTTAACAGCATAGTGAAGATGACAGAAGAAACAGTAAATTTAAAGAAAGATCAACAGAAATCACCCACTCTGAACAGCAGAGAGAAAAAAGATTTTAAAATATGGCTCCATAACCTGTGGAACAATGTCAAAAGGACTAACACACATTTAATTGTAGTCCCAAAGAGAGAGAGAGAGAAAGAATGGAGGAGAAAAAAGAAATATATGAAGGAATAATGACTGAAAATTTCCCAAATTTTGTTCTAGCCATAAATTTACAGATTCAAAAATCTCAGTGAACCCTAAGCAGGAAAAGTACAAAGAAAAGCATGCCCAAATAGTCCCATCATAGTCAAACAGCTGAGTACCAAAAATATACAGAAAGGTTTGAAAGTAGCCAAAAGGAGGGAAAAATATTACAAAAGAACAAAGTAACAATTATGGAAACGACAGCTGACTTCTCATCAGAAACAGAGTCCAGAACAGGGGAACAATATCTTAAAAGTGCTGAAATGATATGTAAAACAATCTAAAATTCTGTATGTAGGGAAAATATCCTTCAAGACTCAAGGTGAACTGACAGATCTCAGAAGGTTAAGGGGTGGGAGTGACTAGAAGAGAGTAGCAAAAGGACATATGTGCAACTTTTGGCCAACATGGTGGCATAGGCAGGCGTGGCTTGCCTTTTTGCACAACTACATCGAAATTACAACTAAAATCTACAGCAATAATCACTCAGAACCATCAGAAATCAAGTCGAATGGAAGTCTGACAAATACAGAATTAAAGAAACCACGTGTATCCAGACTGGTAGGAGGGGTGCAGATGCAGAACAAGCTGGTCCTACACCCATATGAGGTGGATAAAGTTCAGGACTCAGGAGTGAGGAGTCCCAACCCCACACCAGTCTCTCCGGCCCAGGAGAGATAAGTCCCCACAACTTCTGGCTTCAAAAGGCAGTGGGGACTGAGTTGGTGGAAGACACTATTTGAGCCCCAAGCAGTTCCTCTTAAAGAACACACACAAGGACTCATCTACTCAGACTCAATCCCTCTGAAGTCCAGCACCGGGGTAGCAGCTTGAAAGGCACCAGTGGCACAGAGGGAGAAACTGAAGTGTCCGGCATCAAGGTGAGCAGAAGTCATTGTCCCTTTCCTAAACACGACCCCAGCAGAGCTGGCATGCTCCTGCCATATCTGAGACTCCATCAACCTGGCTAATACTGTTTGACCCACCTTAGAGATCCCCAGAAACTCTACCCCACCCAACTTACCGGCCACACAAGCTGCTTTTCCATATGAATGGCTGGTTTGGGCTCATTCTTCACAATTTCCTAAATCCTATCAAAAAAGGAACAGCTGGCCACAGTGAGCCCCAGGTGCAGCACTAGCAGCAGCCAGCCTAGATTCACAGCTTGGCTTCACTTGAGAATCTCCAAGCCCCGCATCAGTATGCTACTGTATGCCATCTCAGTCTGCTTTATAGCTCAGGAATGGTGGTCCTGGGCAAAAAACAGGTGAGGGCTGACCTTGGCTGCACCATCCAGGAAACCCAGAGCCTGTGTACCCCATGGATAGCTACAGACCATGTGAGAGCACCACTACCCTGCCCCTGCACAGATGATCCTCCATAGACAGTGGAGTTTGGTAGTAAGTGGTCATAGCCAATCTTTGCAGCTCCCATTGACCTGCCAAAAGCAACCAAGGCTGACATATAAGAGGATGGTGTACTCAGCCCATATGAAGGATGCACCTCAAGTGCCCAGCTTGGGTGATAGGGCTGTGTCACTGAACCCTACAGGACAGCTACTACATTAGGCCATATTACCAAG
>PVJI01018470.1:0-33300 GCA_004026765.1 Micronycteris hirsuta | reverse complement strand
GTCCTTCCACTCTTTCCTTCTTTATACTTTATTCCTCTTTCCTCCCTTCCTTTCCCTATAGTATTCTTCCTTCCTTCACTCCCTTTTTTTTCTTTCTTTTTCTTCTTTCTTTCCCCCCCGTCCTCTCTCCTCTTTACCTATAGGTGAGACATAAAAACCTGGAACTGTGAAAAGACCACAGGCAGTCCTGGACAGGGGCCAGTCCAAAAAACAGAGACAGTGAGACAAAATTAACTTTGCTACTCCAGAGAACTTGACAGATTAATTTAAGAAACAGAGGATAGCAAGAAGATTCTCACAAACAATGGGAAGACAAAAAAACACCCAAAAAGAGCAGGACCAGGAAAAGAGACTCAGAAAGAATGAAGAGGTATTAAGGGAAATGCAGGACAATATGAAACGTAATAATATTCGTATAATAGGGATACCAGAAGGGGAAGAAGAAGGGCAAGGAATAGAAAGTGTGTTTGAAAAAGTAATGATGGAAAACTCCCCGAATCTGATGAGAGAAAAAGGCACACAAGTCCAAGAAACACAGAGAGTCCCAATCAAAAGGAACCCAAACAGGCCCACCTCAAGACACATCATAATTAAAATGGCAAAATTCCAAGACTAAGAGAGAATCTTAAAGGCAGCGAGACAGAGACAGGAAGTAACATACAAGGGAGCCCCAATAAGATTAGCAGCTGATTTCTCAATGGAAACACTCTAAGCCAGAAGGGAATGGCAAGAAATATTCCAAGTAATGAGAACCAGAGGCCTGCAACCAAGACTACTCTACCCAGCAAGGCTCTCAATAAAGATAGATGGCCAAATAAGGAGCTTCCCAGACAAAAGAAGTCTAAAAGAATACACCTCCACCAAACCAGCTCTGCAAGAGATGCTAAAGGCACCTTTTAAGGAAAAGAAGGCAAAGAGAGAAAATAAGGAACACAGGTACAAAAAAAAAAATGGCAATGAATAAGTACCTATCTATAATAACCCTAAACGTAAATGGATTAAATGCTCCAATTAAAAGACATAGAATAGCGGAATGGATAAGAAAGCACGACCCACATATATGCTGCCTACAAGAGACCCACCTCAGGACAAAAGACTTACACAGATTGAAAGTGAAGGGCTAGAAACAAGTTTTTCAAGCAAACGGACAAGAAAAAAGAGCTGGGGTAGCAATACTCATATCAGACAAAATAGACTTCAAAAAAATGGCCATAAAGAGAGACCCAGAAGGACACTTTATAATACTCAAGGGAAGAATCCAACAAGAAGATATAAATATTGTAAATATATATGCACCCAACACAGGAGCACCCAAATACATAAACAAAATCTTGGAGGACTTCAAGAAAGATATTGACAGCAACAAAATTATAGTAGGGGACTTCAACACCCCACTGTCAAAAATGGGCAGATCCTCCAAACAAAATATCAGCAAAGACATTGTGGCACTGAACAACGCTGTAGAAGAAATGGACTTAACTAATATATATAGGGCCCTTCACCCCAAAGAAGCTAAATATACATTCTTTTCAAATGCACATGGAACATTTTCAAAAATAGACCATATGATAGGACACAAACCAAGCCTCAACAAATTCAAGAAAACTGAAATCATACCAAGTATTTTCTCTGACCACAAGGGACTGAAATTATAAACCAACCCAAAGGAGAAAACCCCAAAACACTCAAAAGCATGGAGACTGAATAGCATGCTATTAAATAATGAATGGGTCAAGGACGAGATTAGGGAAGAAATCAAAAAGTTCCTTGAAACAAATGAAAATGAACTGACAACAACCCAAAACTTATGGGACACAGTGAAGGCAGTCCTGAGAGGGAAGTTCACAGCGATACAGGCCTACCTAAAAAAAAAAAAAAAAAAAACAGAAGCAGTTTACACAAACAATCTAACCCTACGCCTACAAGAACTCAAGGAACAACAGCAAAGACAATCCAGAGCAAGTAGACGGAAGGAAAAAACCAAGATCAGATCAGAATTAAATGACTTAGAGACTAACAGGACAATTCTAAGGATCAATGAATCCAGGAGCTGGTTCTTTGAAAAGATAAACAAAATCGACAAGCCTTTAAGCAGGCTCATCAAGAAAAAAAGACAGAGGACCCAAATAAACTCAATCAGAAATGAAACAGGAGACATTACAACTTATGCCACAGAAATACAAAGGATGATAAGTCACTACTATGAAGAACTGTATGCCAAGAAATATGAAAACCTAGGAGAAATGGACACATTTTTAGAAAAATATGATCTTCCAAAACTCAATAAGGAAGAAACAGAAAGCCTGAACCGACCAATAACAGTGGATGAAATTAAAGCAGTAATCAAAAAACTCCCAACACACAAAAGCCGTGGACCAGATGGTTTCACAGGAGAATTTTACAAAGCATTTAAGGAGGAACTAACACCTATCCTTCACAGACTATTCCAAAAAATCCAAAATGATGGAAGACTCCCAAACTCTTTTTATGATGCCAGCATCATCCTAATCCCAAAACCAGAAAAAGACACAACAAAGAAAGAAAACTATATGCCAATATCACTGATGAACATTGACGCTAAAAGTCTCAACAAAATATTAGCAAACCGCATCCAGCAATACATTAAAAAGATCATTCACCATGACCAAGTAGGTTTCATCCCAGGGATGCAAGGATGGTACAACATTCGCAAAACAATAAACGTAATACACCACATAAACAAAAACAAAGACAAAAATCACATGATCATATCAATAGATGCAGAAAAAGCATTCGATAAGGTACAGCATCCATTTATGATCAAAACACTTAGCAAAGTGGGAACAGAAGGAGCATTCCTCAACATAATAAAGGCCACATATGAGAAACCTACAGCCAACATTATACTCAATGGACAAAAACTAAAATCTTTCCCACTAAGATCAGGAACAAGACAAGGTTGCCCACTATCACCACTTCTATTCAACATAGTTCTGGAAGTTTTGGCCACAGCAATCAGACACAAAAAGGAAATAAAAGGCATCCAAATTGGAAAGAAGGAAATAAAACTGTCATTGTTTGCAGATGACATGATAGTATACTTAGAAAATCCTATAGACTCCGCCAAAAAGTACTCGATCTAATAATTGAATTTGGCAAGACAGCAGGATATAAAGTCAATATCCAGAAATCAAAGGCACTTTTGTATACCAACAGTGAAACAGCAGAAACAGATATCAGGGAAAAAATCCCATTTGATATAGCAACAAAAAAAATAAAATAACTGGGAATAAACCTAACCAAGGAAGTAAAAGACCTGTACTCAGAAAACTACACAACACTGAAGAGAGAACTCATGGAAGACACAAACAAATGGAAACATATACCATGCTCATGGATTGGAAGAATCAACATCATCAAAATGTTCATACTCCCCAAAGCAATATATAGATTCAATGCAATCCCTATCAAAGTACCAATGGCATATTTCATGGATATAAAACAAACACTTCAAAAATTTATATGGACCAATAAACATCCCTGAATATCAGCTGCAATTTTGAGAAAGAAGAGCAAAGCAGGAGGGATCACAATTCCTGATATCAAACTATATTACAAGGCCGCTGGAATTAAAACAGCTTGGTACTGGCATAAAAACAGACAGATAGACCAATGGAACAGAATAGATAGCCCAGAAATAAACCCGAGTCTCTACGGGCAATTAATCTTCGACAAAGGGGGCAGAAGCATAAAATGGAATGAAAATAGCCTCTTCAACAAATGGTGTTGGGAAATCTGGACAGCTACCTGCAAAAAAATGAAACTCGAGCACCAGCTTACACCATACAGAAAGATAAATTCAAGGTAGATAAAAGACTTAAATGTAAGTCGTGACACCATAAAAGTTCTAGAGGAAAACATCGGTAGGAAAATCTCAGACATTCCACGCAGCAACATCTTCAATGATATATCCCCTAGAGCTAGGGACATAAAGAAAAGAATAAACAAATGGGACCTTAACAAAATAAAGAGCTTCTGCGGGGCTAAAGAAACTAGTATTAAAATAAAAAGAGAACCAACCGTATGGGAAAACATATTTGCCAATGATACCTCAGACAAGGGTCTGATCTCCAAAATATATAAAGAACTCATACGACTCCACTCCAGGAAGACAAAAAACCCAATTAAAAAATGGGCAAAAGACATGAGCAGACACTTCTCGAAAAAAGACATACAGAGGGCCCAGAATCATATGACAAGATGCTCAACATCATTAGCCATCAGAGAGATGCAAATTAAAACCACAATGAGATACCACCTCACACCAGTCAGAATGGCCAGCATAAACAAAGCAACAGATAACTGTTGGAGGGGATGTGGAGAAAAGGGAACCCTACTGCACTGTTGGTGGGAATGCAGACTGGTGCAGCCACTGTGGAAAACAGTATGGAACTTCCTCAGAAAAATGAAAATGGAACTGCCTTTCGACCCAGCAATTCCACTACTGGGATTATATCCTAAGAATCCTGATAAACCAATTCAAAAGAACCTTTGCACTCCTATGTTCATAGCAGCACAATTCATAATAGCCAAGTGCTGGAAACGACCTAAGTGCCCATCTACAAATGAATGGATCAAGAAACTATGGTACATTTACACAATGGAATTCTATGCAGCAGAAAGAAAGAAGGAGCTCCTACCCTTTGCAACAGCATAGATGGAAGTGGACAGAGCATTATGCTAAATGAAATAAGCCAGTTGGTGATGGACAAATACCATACGATCTCACCTTTAACTAGAACCTAATCAACCAAATAAACAAGCAAGCAAAAGATAACCAAAGACATTGAAATTGAGAACAGGCTAACAGTGACCAGAGGGGAGAAAGGAGGGGATAATGGGGAAAAAGGTTGAAGGGTTTACAGCAACAGTTATAAAGGACACATGGATAATAACAAGGGCGGGTGGTAACAAGGGAGGTAAGGAGGGAGGGTTCAGGTGGTGGAAAAAATAGCACAAAGCTGTATTTGAATAACAATAAAAATAATATTGTTAAATATTAAAACATCTAAAACTAAAAAAAGAAAAGAAACTGCTTTCCTCTTTCAGTTTCTATTGGGACATGGATATTGTCCCTTTCTCTGATGCTCTGGACTCTGAATTCTGAGTGTGACTTTACCCTCAAAGTGCTCAGCTTTTCCTCAGGGGAAAAGGAAAAAGAAAGAGTCTGGGGGACCAATAGGCCTGATTCCATTCTCAAACCCATCACTTCAGGCTCTCAATTCTGTTCCATTGATCTATGTGTCTGTTTTTATAGAAATAAACTCATAGTTTGTCACGGATTTCAACCCGCAAAATCCGTGGGGGGACCGCCCCGATTGCGTGAATCAGTCTTACCCAGAGACACGCTTGGAGGTGAGAATCCGGCGACCACAGGTCTCCTCCACCATCCCCATCTTGGGATGAAAGACCTCGTGGGTTGCTTAGCCAGGGCTTTTATTAGAGGCATTAAGACACATTTACATTGGATTGATTATTCATGGATTAAGCAGAACAGGTAGGATTACTCATAGCAGGGCATTAGGATATAAATTCAGGTCTGGTGGCAGATAGGACCAGGTTAAAGTAATATGCAGGGCTTAGCAAGCCAGAACTTTTTAAGATACATCTTTGCCAAATTCCTATTAGAGAATTTTCATTCTACAGACATGATCCACACTTGCTCACACAGGAATCACACGGAGCTGTACTCAAAACATGTAAATTCTCAGGACTGCGTGTTTACACGTGTGTGGAAATCACTGCCACAATAGTTGTTTAATTCATATATAACAAAGAAGGCGTGTCTGCATTTATAATGAGGTAATACAATCCATTCAATAAATGGTATTGGGAAATTTGGACAGATACATATATAAAAAAAGGAAACTAGAGTACATCCTTACACCATATAAAAGAATAAACTCAAAATGGATTAAAGACTTAATTGTAAGACTCAAACTCCTATAAGAAATTGTAAGTGGTAAAATCTCTGACATTTCTCTTAGAAATATATTTTCTGATATATCTCCTTAAGCAAGGAAAATAAAAAATAATTAAGCAAATGGGATTACATTAAACTAAAAAGTTTTGCACAGATATGGAACTATCAACAAAACAAAAAGTTGACCTACTAAATGGGAGAGACTTTTGCCAATCACACAACCAATAAGGGGTTAATATTCAAAATTCATAAAGAACTCATACAACTCAACACCACAAACAACAAAACAATCCAATTAAGTGGGGAAAAGACCTGGATAGACACTTCTCCAAAGAAGACATACAGATGGCCAATAAACATATGAAAAGATGTTCATCACTAAGTGTCAGAAAAATGCTAATTAAAACTACAATGAAGTACCACCTCACAGGCATCAGAATGGCAGTCATCAACAGATCAACGAACAAGTGTTGGTTAGAATATGGAGAAAAGGGAGCCCTCATGCACTGCCTGTGGGAATGCAGACTAGAGCAGCCACTGTGAAAATGATGTGGAGGGTTCTAAAAATTAAAAATGGAACTGCCTTGTTACCCAGTGATTTCACTTCTAGGAATATGTCTGAAGAAACACAAAACACTAATTTGAAAGTATATATGCACCCCCATATTCACTGCAGATATTTACAAGAGTCCAGGTATGGAAGCAACCCAGTGAATCAACTCCTAGAACATACCTTTTTGTGGAGAACTAAGCAGAGCTGCAACCAACACCCCAGAATTAGGGTCTAGAGAGAGAAGATTCCAGAAAGTTCTACAAAGTTGCTTCATATTTTTAGTTTAGGTTTCAGAAATTTGGCACTATACACTATACTAGGCTTAAGAAATAAGTGAATGAATTAATGGATTAGTTAAATAATTATATATCCTCATTTATCCTTTTCTGAGTTATTTAAAGAACAGTATAGTTAGAATCCGGACTTCAGACCTGACATTTTGTAAATTCAAACTAGAAGAAAGGGTAAATGAATGAGTAAATAAATGAATGAATCAAGCTTTTTCTTTTCTTAACATCAGATAGAAATGTGGCCTTTCCCCAGGTTAACATGGGTTCATAAGGCCTGGTTGTACAAGAAGCTTGGGGTTTATAAATCTCATTTTCTTCTTTAGACTGTACACCGCAAATCCATCCCACTCAGTCAGCACAAGTCGTGCTGTTACCTGTGTGTAAGGCACTTCTCTACTTCCTTATAGTAAGACAGGCAAGAAGTACAAATGTTATTCTCTTCTTCTAAGCTTTTATTTGTCCCACCCCAGGAACTGTTGCAAAGATAAAAATCTGCCCTTTGTTTGATCTGCTATACAGGGTAAATAGTTTTTATATATCTTTCTCTTCCACATTGCATCTAAAAAATCATTAAAGAAGCCAGATAAGCAGTGTGCTTCTCCATGATGTGTTCAGTTTCCTTTCTCATAATTTCAGTGAATATGAAGTGATAGCTAAGTGATTACTAAGTGATTAGAAGCAGGGGCTTTTAATGTAACAAGTATATAAGGCTTTATTTTTCATAAGGTAACATCAGTTATTGTATAATGTGTATTACAGAATGTAAAACAATACATTCATTCACTAACTAAGCATTTACTATGTGACTGGCTCAGAGCAAAAATCTGAAGGCAGAACCATCAATGAAATTTCTGCCTTTCAGAAGTTGTGGTGAGGGCAAGTTGGTTGTTCTTATCTTGGTTACGGTAATACAGAATTACCTGATTCTTGGACTCAGGAACCCCTTTCAAGATGGACAGAATTTTCTTAAACACTTAAGACAAATTTTTGGATATCCAAGAACCTCTGACTTCTATTAACCAGACAGCTCAGAGAACTGTGTTTGGAACCTGAGCAACAGAACTGGATTTGAGATGGCTACATCTTTCCTAGAAATCAATCTAAACATGGAAGAGTAAGTCCTAACGGCAGTTCTACTAAAGACCACTATGGTACATTTACACAGTGGAATTCTACTCAGCAGAGAGGAAGAAGGAGCTTATACCCTTTGCAACAGCATGGATGGAACTGGAGAGCATTATGCTAAGTGAAGTAGGCCAGGCGGTGAGGGAAAAATACCATATGATCTCATCTTTAAGTGGAACATAATCAACAAAAGAAAAAAGCAAGAAAAACATAACCAGAGACATTGAAATTAACAGCAGGCTGACAGGGGCCAGAGGGGAGAGGGGAGGGGACAACGGGGAGAAGGGTCTTCAGGAACCACTATAGAGGACACACGGACAGAACCAAGGGGGCAGAGGGAGGCAGAGAAGGGAAGTGGGGTTGGAGGGGGTGGGGGGAGGGGAGGGGAGAGTATGCAGACAACTGTAATTGAAAAACAATAAAGTAATTATTTAAAAAAAATTAAAAGACCACTAGGATTCTCCTAAAACCTAAGTAACAGTCCACAGAGGGCTTGATCTCCTATACGCAGTGGCTGGAGAAAGAATCTGTTCATCATACGGACAACTCCACACCTGCCTTCCACTCACTGTAGCTCACTTAGAATAGAGAAACATTTGCCTTTATATAGTCAGAAAGAGTCTGAATTGTAGATAATGTCTTACTGACTCTTTAAGAATGAAGCCTAGATACGGAAACATCTATTACTAATAATAATTCTTTGCATGTGCAGTACTGTCATGGTATATAAAGTATATTTGCTTTTATCATCTTTTAACATAGATGAGTAGGCTTTTATTTCCTTATTTTACTGAGAAGAAATCCAAGTCTCCTAAAAGGGTAAATGGGTTGTGAAGGCACAGAGGGTTAAGCTGAAACCTGAACCCAGTTCTTCTGCCTCTCAGGCCAGTACACATTCTAAGGTTCTATAAAGTTGTTAAAATTATTCCAGCAATGTTCTGGCCAGTTGGTTCAGTTGGTTGGAGCATTGTCCTGTATACCAAAGGTTGCAGGTTTCATCCCCAGTCTGGGTGTATATAGGAAGCAACCAATCTCAATCTCTCTCTCTCTCTCTCTGTTTCTATCTTTCTCTCTCTCTAAAATCAATAAACACATATCCTTGAGTGAGGATTTAAAAAATATTATCCCAGCAATTTGAGGGGAAAATTTGAGTTTATAAAACCATTTCAAGTTACTCATCTTATTTACATCTTCTCCACAACATATGAATTTGTAACTATCCCAACTATCAAGCTGAGGAAATCAAGTCTCTGAGATCTTATGGTTTAAAACTACTGTGTGCTCAGTGCCATTTTATTGAAAAGGTGCTTTTATAATGCACAATATTTGTTATATGATTCCTGAGTGTTCTGACCTTGTCACCAATTTATACTCTGTTACTATGTGTGTGTTTTCTATGGAGTTTCCGATTCAGGCATGGAGGGACATCACACTGAGGCCTATTCTCCTCTTGCTGCTGTAACAAGTCACCACAAACTTGGTGGTTTAAAACATGCAAGTTTGTTATCTGACAATCCTGCAGGTCATAAGTCCAAAACAGCAGTTACTGAGCTAAAATAAAAATGTTGGCAGAACTGTGTTCCTTCTGGAGGCTCCAGGGACGTATCCATTTTTCTCCTTTTCCATTTTCTAAAAGCTGCCCACACTCTTAGATCCATAGCTGCCTTTCATGTTCAAAGCCAGCAATGGCTGGTCCACTCCTCTTCATAACACATCCCTGTAACTCACACTTGCTTGCCTGTCGTGGATTTTGACCCACAAAATCCGTAGGGGGGACCGCACCGATTGCGTGAATCAAACTTACCCAGAGACACGCTTGGAGAAAAGAATCCGGCAGCCACAGGTCTTTTCCTCCATCTTGGAAAAAGGCCCGTGGCTGCCAGATTCTTTTCTCCAAGCGTGTCTCTGGGTAAGTTTGATTCATGCGTCAGGGTACGGTTCCCCAAGGGTTTCGCTGGGACGAAATCCCAGCATCACTCGCCTCCCTCTTTTACTTCTAAGGCCCTTTTGATTGATCTTTTTGGTCCCACTCAGGTAATCCAGGAAAATGTCTCCATTTCAGTGTCAGAGGATTAGCAAGCAACCTGAATTACACCTTCAACCTTAATTATCTCTTCAGTGCAACACAGCATAGCCAAAAGTCCTGAGGACTAAGGCATGGACATTTGATTGGAGGAGGAAGGACATTATTCTGCCACTATATTCAGATAAAGAGCTATAGCATTTCTTTTCAGTTTAAGACTCCTGTTTAGAGATGTAAGGAAGAAAATCTTGCTCTACTGCATACCTGTCAGACATCACACCCTCATAAACAAAGCTCCAACTCTGAGCTGTGGAGATGGAATTGATAGTACTTGAGTCTCGCCCCAAATGACCTATACTTGGCAATCAAGTGGGTTTCTGACCCATAAACTGAGGTTTTTGCTTATGATTCTTAATTACCTGCTTGTTTCATCATAAGCTAAAAGATGGTCTTTGACCAAAGTCAAGTGCAAGTCTAGACTCCACAGCACATGTACATACATATGTGAACAATGACTTTTTCCAAGATTGCCAACACTGTCTTATTCTGGCAGCCTTCAGTCCCACCCTCTGGATCTCAGATGCTCTGTCCTGCCTGAGCTCTGGGTGGCTCCCACCATGGGCACTTCTTTATCAACCATGTGGGTCAGACTAACAGCTATCCCAACACATGTACAAAATGGTAATCCTTATCCCTGCCCCACCGTCATACAGAAAGGAATCTAACCCAAATTGCAAAGGGGGCTAGAGGATGGTTTGGGAAGGCTTTCTGGAAGAGATGACACTTCAATTTTTCCTGGAAAGAGAATTAAAAACTAATCAAAGGAAGGGAAGAGAGATATCTTAAAAAAAAAAAAAGAGAATAGGGCAATGTGAAAAGTCACTGATGCCTGAGACAGGATGGAGTGTTGGGGCAAGTACAGAATTGCCAGAAATGAGAAATCAACCTGTGTCTTCCTTAGTCTTCCTTAATAATAACTGTTAGTAGGGGGTCTTCTAGAGAAAATGTCCTAAAAGTTGTTGATGTCTAAGTCAAATAATAGCATAATTACTAAAGGCCCAAATCAGATGCTACCTCTTCTAACTTTGGAGGTGTTCCTCCCACCACTACCCTCCCACAGCCCTTACTGCTCTCAGCTCAGATAGCAGTCTGACTCACGGGAGACCTGCAGGATGCATCTCTCTCCTTTAGATCACGAATGCCTAAGAGGCAGCAACAGTCCTCCCACTGCCACATGGACTGACCCTGAATCTGGGCCTACACTCTCACTTTCCCTCCTGTCATACAGGAAGACAAGCCTCTGTTCCTGTCAAAGGCAGCCCCTTCACTGAGGCTCTGGATTTCATGTCTCATCTACTCAAGGACTTTGTTCCCACAGAAATATACCTCCCACACCATGCCACCCATCTCTCATTCTCCATTCGTTTATATACAAAATATCCAGTAGTCTTTCTTTGACCCTTGTATCCCTCCACCTACAGCTCATTTTCTCCTTCTTTGGTATAGCACTTTTTGGTAAAATTCATCTGTGCATGTTGTCTGCATTTCCTTATCTCACATTTTATCTTCAACCCACACATATACTCGAATGCCAGTCACTCCACTAAAACCTTTCTGACAAGTTCAATGGCAGCCTCCACAGTGTCAAACCCAAAGACCACATCTCTGCTTTCATCTTACTCTCAGTGACCTTTCACATTGTTAAGCCCCCTCTTGTGGTTATGCAATCTCTTGAACAGACTGGCATCTAGAGGTTCCTAGTTTTCCTTCCCCCTCACTGGCAGCTCTCTCTGAATTTTCTTTGCTGGCTCTTTCTCATTACAGGACCTCTAAATGTTACAACAACTCCCAGTTCATTTTTGGGATATCTTCTCCTCTCTCTGATGTTTATCTTTCCTTAGTTCATGAATTATTCTATCTCAATTTTTTATGTCTACAGGAATGGCTGCTCCCTTCAGGATATCTATCCAAATGTCTACCTGGATATCTAATGGAATTTCAAATGGAACAAGATTTGCTTTCCTATTCTTAAAACTGTTTTTCCCCCATCTCAGTAACTTCCGCACAAAGCCTGGAGCCAATAGGGATCCCAGTCTTTATGTCACTATTCACAACTCCATCAGCAGGCAATGGTGGCTCTAGGCTCTACCTTCCTTTTTTTCCTTAATCACTCTGTTATTTCCATCTCCACTGGCATCATCCTAGGTTGAGCAACCAACTCCTACCTAGAGTTTCCTTCATCTGGTCTCCTTCAATTCTTGCTCCTTTCTAATCTATTTTTTAAGCAGGTTGAATAGATTTTTTTAAGATATAAATCAAGTGATGCCACTACCCTCCACTAGTTTCTCACTGCACTTAGGGTAAATACATAATTTCTTATTATGACATAAAAACCTTACAAAAGCTAAAATAGTTTTTTATCTATCTCTTCCAGCATACCTTACATTTCCTCTCTCTGTCTCTCTCTTTCTTCTCACTGCCCTTAATACTATACTATTTCCTAAGCTGGTTCTGCTTCATGGCCATGGCAGTTGCCAGAACCTCTGACTGAACAACCTGCCTCCTCGCTGACATCTTAAGTCAAACGTCACATCTTGGAAAGGTTTCCTTGACCACCCACTCAAAACACAGTTATGTTACAGTAGTTTTTCTTCTTAGCACTTATTACTATAAATATCTCAGCTCTTGGTTTGTTTTTTGCACAGTCTCTGCTTTTATCCACTAGATTGAATGCCTGTGACACTTATTCACCAAGTATCTCTTGCACATAAAATAGTACCTGGCACATAAACTGAGCTCAATAAATAGTTGCCAAATGAATAAATGAGTGAATGAATGAATACATTCATCTACATAGTCAAAGAATACACACAGAAGACTGCTGGAATTCAAGAGGAGAAGTTGGCAAAGTAATGTGTCTCAGGGACTGCCAGGTATCCTTGACCTAGAGTTTATGTGGAAAACATCCACAGGCCAGCTTCAATTTGGGCTACACAGTGAGCTGTGGGGTGTCCTCAGGCAATCCCAGTAAAGAAAGAGTCACACAGGCCCCTTATCAATAACTGTACTCTGGGTCCACTCCTGCCAGTTACTCAGCTTCAGCTCTGAGCAAAGTACTGTAATTACACCTGTTACTAATTAAAGGACAAAATAAATGTGAAGTGCCAGTGAAATACTGCACAGGAGTAAAGCAGCAATTATATTTATTGTATAATTTCCATTTGGCAATTATATTGATTGTACAATTGAACATACTGCATAATGGTGCTAATTACAATTGTTAACATTTTCTGCTGGGAAGAACCCAAGTGGGTAAACAGGTTGCTTTGAGTTACTGACAATCAGAACGGGGAGTGTAAATTTTCTCTTTAATTCTTACACATATTGATCAGAAATATTTCCTTAGGAAATACTGAAGTGTGAAAAACAGACCTTTCATGTTTTTAGAAGGAAAATCAATTTGAACCTTTCAGTATTTTGCATTGATGGAAGAAATAAATGCAAAGGGAAACCAAACCCAGAGAAAAAAGGGGGAAGTGTTCCTCTGTTAGAATAGAGTTGGCCAGGAGCCTCAACCACAGGACCAGAGGCAGAAAGCAAACACATCCAGGGCAGAGGAAAATGGGCATAACTGAGACCTGAGCACAAATCAATCCCTCTTAGTGGATCACATTTGCATAAAAGAGTGGCCAGAACAAGAGAAAAATTAGAGTGTTTGGTCAGAGAGTGATCATGCTTAACCTAAAGCCCTTTGAATTCTCCTTGTACACACTCATAAAGAAGGAGTATATAGTCATTCCTTCTTTATGTGGAATGTACGTATGTACAATGTGGAATGAACTTACTTTTTGTTGAGTCACCTTCACAAAATGACCACTGGTGGTATATATATTTAGTATTATATTTTTCCATACACTATTGATGGCCCCTGGCAGACTCTTTAAGAAAGGGAGGGAATTAGAAGTCATCTAGTTTGTGCCTTTCACTGTCACATGGATTTGGAATGTGGCTATTATGTCAATCAGTGCAGTTTGTAATGTAAGAGCTATTGCAAGGAATAAATGATGAATTCTGAAGCCTTGGCTGAACAGTGACAAAACACTGAAACAGGTGAAGGAGATACTAGAGTTATAGCTAAACATATTTGGCTAAGGAGCCTTAGACTCATTATAAAAGCACCGATATTCATTTGAAAGTCATGGGATTGTTTATCAGTGCATATATTAACATTTCATTTACTCTTAAAAATACCGTGACTTAGTTTGAATTGGTATTTCTCCCATTTTATAGGATAAAGAAATTAAGGCTTCATCAGATACTGTTCATTGTTACTCAAGTCAATTAAATCCTAAAGAAAATTTTATCCATGTATCCAACCTCCTTCAGAGAAGAGACCACCATCTCCAGCTCCACAGTAAATTAGTTTAGTCTAACCAGTCAGAAGGATATATCCAATCAGATAATCTCACTCTGCTTTAACCAATCAGAGCATTCTTACTATTTTTATGATTGGCTAAAGTGATACGTAACCCAGTTATAATCAATGTCACGTCAAGGGAATCCTGGGGTTAAGGATTATGGTAAATCATCTCTCAGTCTTATGAAGAATAGAACAGCAAAGATACATTCTCCCTCCTCAGGAGTTTGTTATGTCTGTGTGTAATGCCTGGTCCTGTAGAGGCAATGTGTGTGCATAAGGGGAAAACATGAGAACAAAACTGAGATAGTGAGGATGGCAGGACAGATGGTTGGGAAAAAATCTAAATCTTGGATACTGTCGTTAAGGCAATAATTTAAACAACCTTGGAACTACTCTGCCTCTGATGTGCTGTTGTTGAAGGCCTCCCAGGAGCTTTTTCTCTTCTTAGCATCTGAAAGCTCCCTCTCTGGTCTAGAGACACAGAGGTTACCTGATTCGTTCAAGGTCACAGAGCAAGTAGAAAAGCTTGTCTATGAAGAGCAAAACCAGTAATTCCCAACTTTCCATTTCTTTAATTTCTGGACAAAATAAATAAGTGATGTTTAGATACATAGAAGCAAGAATCACATCTTTAACCTGTACTTTTATAAAATTTAGCTATCTTGGATGATTAAATAAAAAACTAGAACCATTATCAACTTTACATATGGAAAAGCAGCATGGATTTCTTTTTATGTGTATGTTGGTGAACTGCATGTCCTCTTAAAAAAATGTCTAGTCAGGTCCTCTGCCCATTTTTTCATGGGAATGTTCATTTGTTTGTTTGTTTGTTGTTAAGCTGAATGAGTTCTTTATAAATTTTGGATATTAATCCCCTATTAGATGTATCATTTGCAAATACTTTTTTCTATTCAGTAGGCTATGTTTTCATTTTGTTGATGGTTTCCTTCATTGTGCAAAAACTCTTTTAGTTTGACGTAGTCCCATTTGTTTATTTTTTCTTTTGTTTCTCTTGCCCAATAAACATATCCAAAAAGATATTGCTAAGAGCAATGTCAAAGAGTTTACAGCTTATATTTTCTTATAGGAGTTATATGATTTCAGGTCTTAAATTTAAGATCTTGGGTTTATTTTTGTATAGTGAAGAAGTGGTTCAATTTCTCTCTCTCTCTCTCTTTTTTCTTTCTTTCTTTCTCTCCCTTCCCCTCTTTCTTCCTTTCTTCCTTTCTTTCATGCATCTGTCCAGTTTTGCCAAAACCACTTGCTGAAGAGGCTGTCTTTACCCCACTGTACATACCTGCTTCTTTTGTTAAAGATTACTTAAGCATATAAGGGAGAATTACTGGCCTCTCTATCCTATTCCATTGACTTATATATGTTTTAATGCCAGTACCATACTGTTTTGATTATTGCAGTTTTGTAGCCTAAATGAAAACTTTTATTTAGTTAATACAGTTTTAGGACATAGATGATTAATAAAAAACATGAGTTTTAGAAATATCTTTAAAGGTATTTCAAGAAATCTAAAATAACCATTAAAACTTAATAATTACTTTAAAGCTTTTGTGTTTATGACATAAATATCTAGATGTGAGGATGCCTTAATGAAAAGGCAATTAAAACTGTCTTACCTCAAGAACACAGTAAATAAGAGCCTTGGAGATGTTAAACCAATTTTTTTGTTCACTTTGCCATCTCTATTGACAGTGTTAATAATATACTAGTTTCTATGTGATTTACCACATTAATACTAGGGAATACTTAACATCTGGGGTCTAAATAACACATTCTGAATACTTTTTTTATTCATTTATTTCTATTTTGCATTGAACTAAAATAAATATATAAAAGTAAACTGAATTATAGTAAGCACCTACCAAAATGTCTCTCCTCATTGTTAGATGACAGCCCGGACCAGGCTCTTCAATCTAGTGGAAATAAGGTCAGGTAAAATATATATAATACATGAGATTAATGGAAACTGGGGCTTGGAAATATAATTACCACTTCCCCCGTGTGTCTTCATTAACAGGATTTCCCATATTATAATTGAGTCTACTATGTGAAGAAAACCAACAGTTTTGCCAGGCCACCAGAAATACAATATTCCAAAGCCTTCAAATTTCTTACAAAGATTTGAATATTCAAAAGTTTATAAAATATATAGATGTATTTTATTTATATCTATATACATAAATATATGTATTTATATTTATTCCTAGCATATGTGTGTGTGTATATATATTCCTTAAATATATCAGCCCATAAATGTTTGTCCAGATATGACCAAACCTGTGACTTCTGATTGATTAATCCATTCAACATTAATAAAATTGAAAGGACTTAATTATGACCACAACAAGATATGTGCTTATTACAAGCCTGTGTTTCCAATCTGCTATTTGAGTGTTTGTTGGGTTTAGGTTAAAATTCTGAGGCTTTGTGGAAGTGGACCCTCAAGGGTCACAGCCTGACTTCCTCCTGCCCATGGCCAGACTGGAGATGCAATGCAAGGCATCCAAGACTACATGGTGGTCACCTAGCTCCGCCAGGAAGGAGTTTTCTGAGGTGATCCCAGGCACTGGCAATGACTGAAGGAAAAGTTAACCATCACTTCAGCAAGAACAGCAAAGACTTTTCTCTTCTGATTCCCAATGGGTGTCTTTTAATTGGTGAGAATTTAAGTCATTGTGCAGGGACATGAGGGAAAGAGGAATGAGATATTGTCTGTTCTTTCACAATTCTCTGCAAATTATATCTTTAGATTTTGTGTGATTCTGCTAAAGAAATCATCTTGTTTTTAAGGAATAAATTCCTAATAATTTCATGCCTGCACAGATATTTAGACTTGAATGATAATATTTCTATTGCTATCCAGTGACAAGGAACTAGATATAAACAAAACAGTTGATATATCTGTAAGGAAACTCATCTTTTCAAAGAATAGTTTTAAAATTCAGACATGTGATGACAGAGACTGCGTGATAATGGAAGGCAATATGCCACATGAAAGCCTTCAGATGGACTGATTAATCTGTACTTGATCTTATTTTATTCTTTACTAAAATAAAATCAATTATAAGACATAAGCTCACTTGCCCCATAAGTTTTTGCTTCTGTATTTATTAACTGATAAAAAGACACATACCAGTAGTATCTTCTTCAATGTGAATGAAGTAACAATTACAGCATGCATGTGTGTATGAACAAATATTTATTCTCGTATCTTCCCAGTCCAATTGATTGGAGTATACAAGTAAAAAAATAATGCACTTTATTTTGAAAAAAAATATTTCAATTTAGAATTCTTTTCACTGATAACAAAATTTAACTATCCTCTGGAGAGTTTAACTGGGCACCACTATTGTATCTGCAGGTCAATGTTGGAAAGGCTCAGGGCAGAAGGACAAGAAAGACAGCAGGATGAGTAAAAAGCCAGAAGGAACAAAGCTGATTATCTAACTCCCAAACAGCACAATCCCTTAGAACAACAACTGCTTTAGCGTCTAATATTTCTTTTGCAAATTCCTAGCGTGTGGTTAGAATGTAGTAAATGCTCACTAAGAGTTTTTTGTTTTGTTTTTCTTTTCATTACTCTCAAGAAAAGGCCTAATAAGAAAGCTAAAGGACCCTGAGCAAGAGGTGGTCCTGGGCATGCATCTCCCTGGGGCTGACCTTTTATTTACATTTTTAACAACTCTGTTTCAAGCCTCTTAAATTGTTATTTACTGATCTCTCCCAACGGGTCACAGGTAATAGGCTCAAGATGTTGCTGCCATTTACTTGCACTGTGCAAAGCACTCAAAGATGCCCTGTCAATTCATTAGCAGCTTAATTGGAATGAAATTATGTAATTAAGCATCTTATTTCAAATTAGCTATAAATGTTTACCAGCTCACAAGGATGAGACTTCCAAGAGGCCTTCATCTAGACATTTTAGGTTTTCATAGTAACTCAAAGTCTTCCCATTTTCACTCTAGCTAGAAATTCAGGATTTTAATGAATCCCATATGTAAATTTCGTCAACCAGTCAGAATCAGTCTATTAACATTTTGTGGGATGTGATGACCTTCCAAAAGAACATATTCTTCCTTTGGGAAATCTATTTACTAAGCCCTCAAGGAATCAATTTGCCTCCTAAAGGTGAATGTAAAAATATATTTTTATATACTTAATTTTTACAAATTACTACAAGGTTTATGTATGGTTTTCTGTATGTTAAAAATATATTGTTATTATATATAATAGAAAATTTAATTTGTTCTATGATTAAAGACTTTTGGTTTCTTTAAGCTCCCTTTCAAGTATTTTAAATAATTTCCCTAACTATAGCGGATATAGCTAATTTTCCCCAGTAACCACTCCCAACATCTTTTTAAATGGAACACCTTTCTCCATGATAAAGTTTTAGCTAGGCCATTTGGCTAAGTCCTTACCAATGGAATTGTAAGTAGCTGGAAAGATGTATGCAACTTTCCACATCATTTTCTTAAAAATCAATTGCTTGCACTTAACTTTTTATTACTTGTCTCTTACAAAAAGTGGGTGTTGTTCCAGTGAGCCAGGACTGACCTGGCAGATGAAGGAAACTCAATGGAGAGAGAACCCTTAGACAACCTTGTAATGTACGTAATCATCTTCCTGGCCTGTCCTCCTATCTTGAGACCATAAGTTTTCAATCTCAGCAATATTATTATTGGGATTGTATGATTCCATTATTAGAGAGTACCCCTGGCACCATAGGAAATTTGATAGCATCCCTGGATACCAGTAATTCTCCTCTCCCTACTAGTGACAAGCAAAAATGTCTCTAGATATTAACACATGTTCAAAAAAGAAGGAAGTAAACCTGAGAGAATGTGATCATCAATTGTTGCTAATAATAAAATTCAAGCAATCAAGCAAAAATTAGAATTTTGGAAAATCTGTATTTACCATCATGAGTTTTGCAGCATGATTCGACATTTGAAAAATCTGCATAACTCAATCAAACAATATTTTCCAAATGACCAGTACTTTATGCTATATGAAATGATGTACAGGTAAAAGACTCACTCAAAATAAAGTATTTAAACCTAGCTGGTGTGGCTCAGTGGACTGAGTGCTGGCCTATGAACCAAAGGGTCTCCGGTTTGATGCCCAACCAGGGCACATGCCTGGGTTGTAGGCCAGGTCCCCAGTTGTGGGCATGCAAAAGGCAACCACACATTGCTGTATCTCTCCTTCTTTTTCTCCCTCCCTTCCTCTCTCTCTAGAAATAAATAAATAAAATCTTTATTAAAATAGAGTATTTACAGTGGATGTTAATGTCACAGAGTATAAGTTTATATAATTTTACATATCACATTGCTAATAATCTTTAAGATATGTTATCTGTTGAGTTACAGTGTAAAATTACAAAACCTAAAAGTTTCTGATTCAGCTATAAAAAAATAATGCTTCTTTGTCCAACCACTTTGCTGTGTGAAATTGGTTTTCTTCATCTGCTTGCACCACACCAACCTATAGCAAAGAACTGACTGCAGAAGCAGATATAAGAACCTATCTGTCTTCTACTGTGGCAAATATTAAAGAGATATGTAAAAATATAAAACAATGCTATAGCAGGTAACCAAGATGGTGAAATAGGACACCTCAGACCCTCCTTCCTCCCACAGAAATGCTGGTTCAAAAATAATAGAGAGATCATTATACTTTGTGAAAAATCCAGAAAACAGTTTAAAAAAAAACAGAAAAAAGTTTAAAAGGTGGCATAAAACCAGCTGCAATATAGCTAATAGAAAAATGTGTGGCACCCACTGACCACAGTCGCTTTCTGCAGTACAGCATCCTGTGACTGGGAGGGAACTCCCAGCTCCTGGCTTTCTCCCTGGGAAAGGAGAAGTAAGACTGGGCTGTACGTCCAACATTCTGACTCTTCCCAAGCAGCATTGGGGGTGAAGAATAAGGGAACCTGATCGAGGGACGGGCTTCTATCTCACTTGTCTCGTAGCACAGATGGGACGTAATATACTCTAGATGCCTGCAGGTTTCTGAGTACCTAAAAAAAGCTGGGTAGTTTGCTGCTGATTCAGAAAAACCATAGTAAAGCAAATGGATACCAGAGAGAGCAATAGATCACAAGCTCCTGAAAACAACAACAACAACAACAAAAAAAAAACAACTGTTCAAACCTCTCTACATGTATAAGTCCAGAGAAAAATACATCCACAGAAAAGTCTTGAGAAGTCTACAGAATTCTGATAATGGTCTTCCTAAAAGAAGCCAGTCTGTAAAGGAAGAGAGGTGGCTTTTTTCAGATGTTCTAACAACACAAAGTTATAAGAAACAGAAAGAAATAGAAGAAAATGGCCCCCTCAAAGGGAGAAAGAAAATCTATGGAAGTAACCTAAAAAAAACATGAATTACTTGACAAATAATTCAAAATAAGTTATAAAATATGCTCAATGAGCTCAAAAATGATAAAATAAGAATTCCAGCAATGAGGTTAAAAACATTTTAAAAGACACAAGCAAAAACTCTGGAGCTGAAGAATGCAATAGCTGGCCTAAAAAATTCACTATAGGAGTTCAAGTTGTAAAAACAAAAGAATGAATCAACAAACTCAAAGAAAAATCATGTGAAATTATGTGAAGGACCAAAAATAAAAAGAGAACAAAAAAATAGTGGGAGAAGTCTCAGGACTTTTAAGACATCAAAAAGTGGAACCATATACACACTCTTGATATGTACATACACACTGTAAGAGTCCTAGGAGGAAATAAAAGTAGAGAAAGGTTATTTGAAACAATATTGTCTAAAAAATTCCCAAATCTAGGGAAGAAAATGGATATCCAGATTCAAGAAGTCTAAACGATCCTAATTAAGATAAATCTAAAACATCCATTCTTAGACACAATATAGATTGTCAAGTGTCAGAGACAAAAAGAGAATTTTAAAAGCAATAAAAGGGATTTTTCACATACAAGGGGTTCCCCTCAGACTGTGTGTGGATTTCTTAACAGAAACCTGAAAGGTAAGAAGAAAATGAGATGATATATTCAAATGCTGAAAGAAGCAAACTGAGAATACCATATCTGATGCTGAGAATACCATTTCTGATGAAAGGCAGGCAGAGAGGGGCGGGCAGGGGAGAGGGAGGGAGAGATGACTTTCTGAGATAAACAGGATCTATAAAAGTTCATCATCAATAGACCTGCTTTACAAGAAGTACTAAAGGGAATTGTTCAAGAGAGAAGTACTGAAAATCATGAAAGGCAAGAAACTACATCCAAGATTACTCTATCCAGCGAAGCTATCATTTACAATGGAAGGGCAGATAAAGTGCTTCCCAGATAAGGTCAAGTTAAAGGAGTTCATCATAACCAAGCCCTTATTATATGAAATGTTAAAGGGGCTTATCTAAGAAAAAAGATATTAAAAATATGAACAGTAACATAACAAACTCACAACTATCAACAACCGAACCTAAAAAAAAAAAAGAAAAAAAAAACTAAGCAAACAACTAGAACAGGAACAGATTCACAGAAATGGAGATCACATGGAGGGTTAGCAGTGGGGAGGGGAAGGCAGGAGAATAGGAGAAAAGGTACAAGGAATAAGAAACAAAAATGGTAGGTACAAAATAGACCGAGGGAGGTTAAGAATAGTATAGGAAATGGAGAAGCCAAAGAACTTATATGTATGACCCATGGACATGAACTAAGGTGTGGAATGATGGTAGGAGAGGGGTACAGAGTAGAGAGGATTATAGGACAGAAAAAAAGTGGACAACTGTAATAGCATAGACGATAAGATATATTTTTAAAAAATACAAAATGGCAATAGGAAGCCCTCCCCTAACAGTAACAACATTAAATGTAAATGGAATAAATTCCTCAATCAGAAGACAGAGTGGCTGACTGGGTTAGTAAAAAAAGATACAATTCTATGTTGTCTATTAGAAACTGATTTTAGACTAAGGACACACATAGGCTGAAAAGAACAGAAAAAAATATCCAATACAAATGGTATGCCAAAGAGAGCAAAGGTGGTCATACAATATAAGACAAAATAGAATTTAAGTCTGAAACAGGATCAAAAGGACATTATATAATGATACAATTTTTCAATTAGCAAAGTAACAATTATAAATACATATGTACCATACATGACAACACCTAAATATATATATAAAACAAACACTGACAGAACTGAAGGCAGAATTAGATAGCAATACAAATATAATAGAGGATTTCAATATCCACTTTTAATAATGAATAGAATATTTAGATGGAAGTTAAATATTCTATAAGTAAACAGATTATTTGATCAACACTATACACCATATAGACCTAACAGATATAAACTCAATAGTGCAACCAACAGCAACAAAATACAGATTCTTCTCAGGAACACACAGAACATTCTCCAGGACAGATCATATATTAAGTCATAAAAAATCATAAGAATATTAATATTGGAATCATGCCAAGTATCTTTTATGACCATCTGAATTGAAACTAAAAAGCAATAACAAAAAGAAAATTAGAAGTTTCATAAATATATCAATATTAAATGACACACTCTTAAAAATCTAAGAGACCTCCGGCCAAGATGGAGGCATAGGTAGACATACCATGCCTCCTCACACAACCAAAAGAAGATAAACAGCAATTTAAAAAACAAAAACAGCCAGAACTGACAGAAAATTGAACTGAGTGGAAGTCCGACAACCGAGGAGTTAAAGAAGACACACTCACCCAGACCAGTAAGTGGGGCGGAGCTTGGCAGAGAGCTCGGGGCAAGATGGCAGTTTGTGGTACGTTACCAGTAACACTGCAGCTGCCCCGAGAGACCCAAGGTGGATGTGCTTGTCCAAAACATGCCCAGCGCACTCGGCGAAACCTGCGGCTGACCCACCCGGACCCAGCGGGGCCAAGACTGGTGGACTGGGAGGTCCCTCATTCGCACACGGATAAACTGGGAGAAAAAGCTGGGGAGCACAGCAGACGGTGCAACCCACCATCTCGGGGAAATAAAGCCTCAAAACACTGATTGAAAATACCTGTGGGGGTTGAGGCAGCAGTGGGAAGAACTCCCAGCCTCACAGGAGAGCTCACTGGAGAGACCCACAGGGACTTGGAAATACACAAGCCCACCCACCCACCCCAGAACCAGCACAGAAGGGCCCAAGTTGCTTGTGGGTAGCTGGGGAAGGGCGGAGAGGAGAGCAAACGCCATTGTTCTCTCAGGCCCCGCCCCCACAGGTAGCGTCACAATGCAGCAATGTGAGTTGCCCAGCCCTGGTGAATACCTAAGGCTCCACCCCTTAAAGTAACAGGCACACTGAGAGAAAAAAAAAATGGCCCAAATGAAAGAACAGGTCAAAGTTCCAGAAAAAATATAACTAAGTGACGAACAGATAGCCAACCTATCAGATGCACAGTTCAAAACACTGGTAATCAGGAAGCTCACAGGATTGGTTGAAATTTGGTTGCAATTAGATGAACAAATGAAGGATACACTAAAGGAAATAAGGGGAAATGTACAGGGAACCAATAGGGATGAGAAGGAAACTGGGACTCAAATCAATTGAGCGTACCAAGAAGGAAGAAAAAAAAAAAAAAACATTCAGCCAGAAAAGAATGAAGAAACAAGAATTCAAAAAAATGGGGAGAGGCTTAAGAACCTCCGGGACATCTTTAAACGCCCCAACATCCGAGTCACAGAAGTGCTAGAAGGAGAAGAGGAAGACTAAGGGATTGAAAACTTATATGAACAAATAACGAAGGAGAACTTCCCCAAGCTGGTGAAGGAAATAGACTTCTAGGAAGTCCAGGAAGCTTAGAGAGTCCCAGGGAAGTTGGACCCAAAGAGGAACACACTGAGGCACATCATAATTACGCTACCCAAGATTAAAAATAAGGAGAGAATCTTAGAAGCAGCAAGAGAAAAGGGGACAGTTACCTACAAAGGAATTCCCATAAGACTGTCAGCTGATTTCTCAAAAGAGATCTTGCATGCAAGAAGGGGCTGGAAAGAAGTGTTTGAAGTCATGAAAGGCAAGAACCTACATCCAAGAATACTCTATCCAGCAAAACATTCATTTAGAAAGGAAGGGCAGAAAAGTACTTCTCAGATAAGGTCAAGTTCAAGAAGTTCACCATCACCCAGCCTTTATTATATGAAATGTTAAAGGGAGTTATATAAGGCATGGAGGGATATCAACAGGGGAGTGGGAGGAGGAGAGAGGAGAAAAAAGTACAGAGAATAAGTAGCATAAGTGGTAGGTATAAAACAGACAGGGGGAGGTTAAGAATAGTATAGGAAATGTAGAAGCCAAAGAACTTATGTGTATGACCCATGGACAAAAACTAAAGGGTGGGGAATGAGGGGGGTGTGGGGCAGAGGGGAATAAAGGGGAGGATGGGACACCTGTAATAGCTTAATCAATAAAATATATTTTTTAAAAATATCAGAAAAAAGATAAAAAATATGAACAGCAAAATGACAACAAACTCACAGTTATTAACAACTGAACCTAAAACAAAAACAAAAACAAAAACAAACTAAGCAAACAGCTAGAACAGGAAGAAAACCACAGAAATGGAGATCACATGGAGGGTTATCAGTAGGGGAGTGGGAAGGGGAGAGGGGGTAAAAGATACAGGGAGTAAGAAACATAAATGGCAGGTAGAAAACAGACAGGGGGAGGTTAAGAATAACATATGAAATGTAGAAGCCAAAGAACTTATATATATGACCCATGGACATGAACTGAAGGGAAGGAATGTGGATGAGAGGGGGTGTGCAGGGCAAAGGGGAATAAAGGGGGGAAATCAACAGATCAAAAAAGAAATATTTTTAAAAATACATTGAGACAAATAAATACAGAAGCATAACATACCAAAATTTATGGGATGCAACAAAAGCAGTTCTAAGCAGAGAGTTTATAGCAAAAATATCTACCATAAAGAAGAAAAAAATCTCATAAAACAACTTAGGTTTATACCTTTAAAAACTAATAAATAAAAACTAATAAATAAATAAATAACCAAGCAATAACCAACTTCAAAGTTAATAAAATAAAAGAAATAATAAAGTCTAGAGTACAAATAAATAAAATAGAGAATAGAAAAGTATGTTTCATTAATGAAATATTGTTTGATTTTTAAAAGGTTAAAATTGACAAACCTTTAGCTAGAGTAAGAAAAGTCTCAAATAAATAAGAAGTGAAAGAGTAGACATTACAACTGATGCCCTGAAAATAAAAGGGATCGTAAGAAACTAAAATGCACAATTGTTCACCAATTAGAAAACCTAGAATTAATAGGTAAGTTCTCAGAAACATAAAACCTTCTACGACTGAAATATGAATACATAAATCTGAGAAGCCTTTTACCTAGAGAGGATTTTGAATCAGCAATCAAACACTTCCTTAGAAAAAAAAGATAAGGGCCTGATGGCTTCACTGCTTAGTTTTGCCAAACATTTTAATAGAAACTAACACCAGTCCTGTTCAAACTCTTGCAGAATATTGAAGCAGAGAGGTCTCTTCCAAGACCATTTTATGATACCAGCATTACTCTAATACAAAAGCCAGAAAGAGACAATTAAAAAAAAAACTAGGCCAATATCTTTAGTGAATATAGATGTAAAACTAAGAAACAAAATACTAGCAGAATGAATCCAACAGCGTACTGAAAGGATCACATACCAGGACAAAGTAGGATTTATCCCTATCATACAATGATGGTTCGACACATAAAAAAAAATCAATCAATACAATACACTACATTATCAGAACGAAGAATAAAAATTCATATAATCATCTCAATACATGCACAAAAATCAACTGGGAAAAACTGAACACCCATTCTTAATAACAACTTTCAACAAAGTAGGAATAGAAAAAAACTACCTTAAATAAAAGTCACATGACAAACAGCTAACATAATGCTCAACAGTGAAAACCTGAAAGCTTTTCCTTTAAGATTAGGACTAAGGCAAGGATGTCCACTCTCAGCACTTCTAGTCACGTAGTGCTGGGACTTCTAGTCAGAGTGATTAGGAAATAAAAAGAAATAAATATCATCCAATTCCAAAAAGAAGTCTATTTATATCTCTTCATAGAGGACAGGATTATATGTAGAAAACCTTAAAGTTTCCACACAAAAACAATTACAACTAACAAATTCAGCAGTTTCAGGATATGTAATCAACATGAAAAATTAAATATGTCTATATATACTAATAATGACATTAAGTTAAGTGAAATAAGCCAGTTACAGAAGGACAATTCTACATGATTCCACTTACAGGAGGTATCTACTGTGGTCAAATTCACTGAAATGGAAACTAGAATGGTGGTTGGCAGAGGTTGAGAGATGTAGGGTATAAAAATTAATTAAAGCAAAATGAAAAATTCCTAGAGATCTCATGTACAACATTGTGCTTATAATTAACTGTATTTAATGCTTATAAATTTTAAAGGGTAGATCTCATTATGCATTTTTACCACAATGTATATACTGCATATATATTATATATTTTCTATATAAGTATATACTTATATACAAATATATTGTATATGATTTATATATTATATATAATCCATTTATGCCTATATTATATTCTATAAAATTATATATCATAATGCATATGTAATATATACAGAGTCCAGCACTAATAATGCCCCTTTTTATTACAAAATCTTTTATTACAAAATCATAAGCATGTAATCCTATAACATAACAAAATCACACTCAAGGATACCATATGATATTTTAGGTGAAATGTTCAAATTGCTGCCCATCTCATGCTAGACATTCCTGTACCTTACCATCCACTCTCAAGCAGTCAGTACTTCTGCTTGATCCTGTATTTATATATAAAGAAAGGAATGATGCCTTTTGTTTTAGATTATAATTTACATTCACTAAAATTGTTATATATACTAGCACACAATATTTTTATTTTTAAGTAAAGCAATAAATATTTTAAGTTTTTTATTTCAATTTTTAATATTGTAAATATTGATAGGTATAGCTCCCTGAAACAAAAGTTCTTGGGGAGTCCTGAATAATTTCTGTGAATGTAAAGGGTCTCTGAGACCCAATGTTTGAGATTCATTAGCTTAGCTAGAATATAATCTCAATTATATGCACTCTGTATATGTGTGTATGCGCATCCATGTGTGTGTGTGTGTCTCTCCTGTTTAAAGGGATGGTGTTTTGCATTGTCAGGTACATGCATCTCCTGAGCTGCTATGTCATTTCACTATGGAGAGTAAATCCAGATCAGCAGCAGAGTTACCCGCTGTGAAACAGGTCAGGAGAAACCAGAATGACTGAGCTTGGGCAATTACCAGAGTATCAGGGAATACCATGTTACTGCCATCAGCTATAGACAAAAATGAATAGACTCATCCTGTGAAGTGCAGAAGATACAGGCAACCCCACAGCACTCACCCCAGACAAAACACCACCCAAAGGGAGAGAGACTAGAAATGGCTATGACAACAAGCATGGAGTTCATTCAGTCTGCTTTCTGTTGCAATGCTTTGTAAGGGCTAGCCTGTGTGCCTGGGCATGGATGGAAGTAAGTAGGGAGAAGCAAGCACATTTCTCTCTCTGCTTGGCCAGTGGCAAGTACAGGCAGATAGCAAGGTCCTTGGGATTCTAGATATGCCAACCATTTCTGCCTGATCTCAGTGTAACAGGATGAGTAGTTGGATGAGCATGTATATACTCTCTGGGAAGAGAGTTGAGAAAGGGAGTGTTCCCATAAGGATTATGAACTCCAGAAGTAATTTAAAGACAATGTTTTGCATAATATTGCATCTCCCAATGGGTATTCTGCATGTGAAACTCACAACATGGGTTCTGAGGCCAAACGTGTCTGGGAAGTCCTGCGTGGTACAGCCAAACTTGGAGAACACATTAGTGTATTAAAGACTTTGAGAATTAGAACAGGGAAAATACTTGTTTATGTTGGTTGAATCCAGAGTTTTCCAAGTTGGAGTCAGAGATGATGTCTACTGTGTAAATTTTGAACCAATGAGACAAAAGACTATGGTGGGCTCGGGGCTAAAAGGAAGTAAATAGACCTAACCGCCTAACCTGGGCAAATCCTTAATCTCTCTGGTCCTTAGATTTCTCATGGAGAAAATGGGCATAACGGTGGCTACATCAGAGAGTTGTAAGAATTAAATGAAACTATTTATATATATATATACACATGCACATACACATGTATATGGGTATACACACATGCATATATACACATCTAGGTGTGTATACATGCATATGTATATACTTACACATGTGTATATATACCTATACATATGTGCATCTATTGTATATACATATATGTATATATACATATGCACATCTATTGTATGTATACATGTGTGTGTGTGTGTGTGTGTGTGTATAATACAGCACTTGTATTAGGTGGGCAAAAAGCAGTTATTGCCCCACTCAAACATGTACTTAAGTCTATGGTGCAATTTTTTCCTTGCATGACAGTTATAGAGCTAATTATCCAAATAACTGAGCAACTACCTTCATTAAGTACCTGATACTATATGGCAGAGACAGTAAAGGATAAGACATAGTATCTGTTCTTTGAGTGCTCAGATCCAATTAAAGAGACATGTGAACAGCCAACCACACAATGAGTGCTCTCCTAGAGATCTGTACAAAGTGTTACAGAAATGTTTAATTATCCCAGGGCAAGTCATGGAAGCCTTCAGAACTGAGTCTTGAAGAATATATGGTAGTTTCCTAAGCAGAACAGTAAAGTATTTACGCAAAGGGAATATTGCTAACTGATGCCCAGAGATGTCAGGTATTCAGCATTTAGAGGAAAGTGAAGTCATTTGGATAGAAATAGAGAGAAGGTGGTTCACCTGAGAGGGTTGGAAAGGCTGACAGTGACCAGAGGGGTGAGGGGAGGGGATAATGGGGGAAAAGGGTGAAAGGTTTACAGAAATTGTAAAGGACACATGGACAATAACAAGGGGGGATGGAAACAGGGGAAGGAGGTGGGAAGGGCTGGGGTGGTGAAGGAGGGTGGGGGGAAAGGCAGAAAACTGTACTTGAACAACAATAAAAAATGTTAAAAAAAAAGCAACAATTTAAAAGTCATTGTCTGCTAAAAGAGCTTGGATTTTATCTTAGGGCACCCTTGAATAATTAAAGAGATTTTCATAAGAATGACAAAATCATATTTGTGTTTCAGAGTGATGATTCTGAAACTGATAGGGAGGTTGGTCAGGGGAGTGAAACTAGAAGTAAGAAAACAGCTGGAAACCAATCATTTCTATTTTCCTGTTGTCACTCTCATGAGGGTGTGAACCAGGGCATTGCTCAAAGAGATAGAACAGCAGGAGGTGATAGAGAGGAAGGCAATATAAAGGTATATGTATTCATGTTTTAAATGTTGGGAAAGGGGGAGAGAGAGAGATACGAAAGTAAAACTAATGACTGGCATTCTAATTCAGATAACTAGGTCCATATTAAGATAATTAACTCAGAAAGAAAAAATGTAGAAGAACCGGGTTTAAGGAAAGATACGGGGAGAGGTCATCCTGTTTAAAGTTTGCAAACTGAAATGAACAATCCATAGGTTTTAAGATAACTTTAAGCATAATGAAATTAGAAGTGCAAGTCTTGAGTTTGGAGAAGATGTAGCATTCAGAGTGATCAGCTGAAGCGGCCCCTGACAAAGAATGCAGGTACAGAGTGCTCCAAAGCATATCCGAGTGAGCTGGAGGCTGGACAATGCAAGGCAAGGATGAGAATAAAGTGGAGTTCCTGGCCTCAGAAGGATCATAATTCAGTCAGGGAGACAAAATTTATAAATTGTACAGGAACAAAAGAAAAATTAAGTGCTAAGCTCTGTGCTACTTACAGCTGCAAGAGTATACATAATATTGAAATGGAAATAAATGAGACCTCAAAAGATAGGTAGGATTTCTAAACAAAATGGAAATAGAAGAAATGGAATTTCACGTTCAAGGTCTGAAGGCCAGCCAGATATTCATAATGGCATTAGGGGTAATGATGGACAAAACTATGGGGATAGGGAAAATCATGTACTAAAGAGGAAACAAGGCTAAAGTTAAATGGCTGGAAACCGATAAGGACAAAGGGAGAATAGTGAAATTACTCCAGACTGAAAAGAGAGGTTTGGAACTGATGTGGTTGCAATAATATGACTGCAGATATTACAACACTTAACATATGGGAGTAGTTCAATAAACCTTGTTTCTTAGTTTTAGAAGCAGCTCTTGCATTTGGTTATGATGTGCCACAAATGGTAATTCTGAACAACTTGGAACATTCAAGGTTCACCTTGCAAGGTGGACGCCAGGTAAGTAAAGGTGCTGCTGAACAGCTTTTCAGGACCCAGGAGAAAATAGAAATCCTGTTAATCAGAGGTTAAAGAGGCCTCCGGTAGACGCATGTGAGTGTGGGCCTGCATCTCTGGGCATCGAGCAGCAGGTATTGAGCATGTCTGTCAGCATATGTACCTAAGTGTTGATCTTTGCGTGCCTTTCTGCCTTTGACTCTGATCTCTCTTTGCCTGCTTTTGTCTATGTGTGTGTGCATTTGAGTGTCCACAAAGATATGCACTCATGTCTCGATGTGTTTACATAAGTGCCATTAGGTCTCTGGGCTCCCCTATTCGTGAGCCTTGACCTTGCTTTTGTGTGACTGTGAAGTTGTCACTCTTGGCTGTGTCACTGTATCATTTGGCCAATGTCCTTCCATCTGTGTGTGCATGTCTTTGCTACTTGACAGTGTCACTTGCTTGCATAGGCATCTGTGCACATATCAACTGTGGTTTATGTGCCCATGTTTATTGGTCTATACTATATGTGTGGGTGTTATGTGTGTTTATGCACATGTGCAAATTTCTTAAGCTTTACTGTGGCATACCAGTTGGTGCTTTCTGCAGCTAATGCAAAACTGTCAAAGAGTCCTGAATGACAAATGGGAAAAACACCCCCCATACACACTATATTTGGCTACACTGGCCTTTTTACTTTTAATAGAAAATTGATCTTATCTTTTACAGCCTATTTCACTACATATCAATGTGCAGCTGCAAATATTTCCCTGCCACAAACATAAAGCTTGTTTCAACTCGATGTGATCTTTTGTGTAAACTGAATCTGAAAATATTTTCTTTGCATTATAATGGTGGGGAAAACCAAACAAAGCATCTCTTGAGCCATAAAATATAATTTAACTCAGAAGTCATCCCAGCTTATGGATGTTCCTGCACAGACACTTTCATATTGAGCCTGTAGGGAAGACTCTCTCTTGATTTTTATAAATTCCAGAAGCACTAGAGAGGAATATAACTTCAGGATTTTACCCATCTATTAGAATAACTGGGATGAATCACTGTTGTGGGTCTGATGTAGAAGAAAAGAGGAGAGTTCCCATGCCAAGTGCAGTTCTAAAATGGTTCATTGTATCATATTATGGATCAAGTGAGAAGGGCCAGGCAGACATTTGTATTTGAACCTTACAAGAGGCTAGAATTAGAAGGCCTTCAAATTTGCATAGTGGTATGAACCCAGGCATGGGAACAGAGATGAACACCGCATGATGCCTCTGTGGCTGATAAGATGGAAGGCAGTCCCTACTTTTGGGTACACCAAGCTGAAATCTCACTGAATTTTGTAGCAGTCCCAGGATCACTACGTGGGGTCTTGGAGTCTTGGAGCTGAGATTCAAACTCAGACGTCTTTGTTACATTCTCCAGTTGATGAAGCTACTTTCCCTAAAACTATCATCTTCATTTCTGGGTTCATTGTATTAAATTAATTAAAGACAGGTAGAAATCCAACCTTCCAGTCAGAAAATTTTCCCATACTTACAGCCTTCTTGGTCAACATGAGCAGACTTGGATTTTAAGTTCCTTTTGCTGAAACTGAGAAAATGGTGTTTTTCTCAGTTTCACACCAAAAATGGTATTTATCAATTTAAAAAGAGGGGGAAAGTTAGTTCAGGAGCCTTGCAATCCCGTTCTTTAACTATAATTCAGATGGAGTGCATCACAGAACAACATACCTGGGTCTCACCCCCCAACACAGCAATCCCATGCCAGGTGTTCAGAGCACACCTGGTACTTCCATCACTGCCTACCCACTAATGTGAGACAGAGTACTTTAACCCCAACCCCAAACCCTGGGAAGATGGATCATAGAATGTCTTATGTCCTACTATTTACCTTTATTTCATAGAAATGAATCCTGACATTTCCGCTGTGCACATTGCTGAGTGTTATAAGTCTCTTTCCTTATCATCCCTTACAACCAGATGTGGCTGCCAAGTTCATACACTAAGGTATAGGAAAGACATTTATAATGATACTTCTTAGGGTTCTCCTAAAAGTAAGAAGTGTCTTTTTTCTTCCTTTTCACCCTGCCTGCTATATGGAATTTAGATACAGTGGCTGGAATATCAGTAGCTATTTTGAATTATGAAGTGATTTTGTTATTGTAAGCAAGAAGGGCTGAGAAACAAGAGAAACATTCCTGTGTTCCTGGAACCATGGAGCAGCTATGAGCCCTGAAACACCTACCTCTGAACTGCTTTTATATGGAAGAATTCTCTATTTTTCTTTTGCCCAAGCCACTATATTTTTTATATTTTATTACTTGCAGCTGAGCTTGATCTGTCCTGATACAGCTAATAATGTATTCCTCATCTTTCTGTAATTGGAGGAGAAATGCTTCCCCTTCCATTAAACTCCCATTTATGACCAAAATGCCTTTCTAGACAGCAACCATAAAAAAACAACCAAGTTGCCCTGGCCAGGTTCCTCAGTTGTCTGGAGCATCTTCCTGTGCACCAAAAGGTTGTGGCTTTGATTTCTGGTCAGGGCACATAGATTGCAGGTTTGGTCCCTGGCTGGGAGTTAACC